>JASVER010000038.1:7815663-8047613 GCA_030449065.1 Oceanodroma leucorhoa
GACATCATATGGTATGGAATACGCCATTGGCCAGCTGGCCTAGCTGTCCTGGCTATGCTCCCTCCCAGCTTCTTGTGCACCTCACAGAGCATGTGAGCTGAAAAGTCCTTGGGACGTAGACTACCCAGCAACAACTAAAAACATTAGTGTGTTATCAATATTCTTCTTATACTAAATCCAAAACATAGCACTATACCAACTACTAGAAAGAAAATTAACTCTACCCCAGCCAAAACCAGGACACATGAGCAAAAAGCTTCTTACATTTTTAACAGAACATTGAAAAATGAGAAAGGAGCACTAAAAATCCATTGAAGTGAATTGATGGTAAGGTAAAACCAAAACCATGACAAAAACAAAACAGAAAACCAAACCTTAGAGAGATAAGGGACTTATTAGGTCAGTCAATATATTTAAATATATTTATTTTATCAAAGAGAGAGCAGAGAGATGACCTGATTGCATTGGATAATGTGGTCATCAGAAGAAAATATGAAAATTATATTAATCTAGATGAGAAAAACATCACAGTATCATTGTCTGGACCTAAGCGTATAGAACTTAAATTCAGAAATGTATATATATATGCATGAACATGTATCTTGAATGTGGTAACCACTGAATAGGCTAGGAAAGGAAGAGGTGGATTCCATATTTCTTGGCATCTTCAGCTTAAAATCATGTGATCCTCTGCAATAAAGCTAAACACTATACATTGACTTTGACTGCCTGAAATTCTACCATTACAAAAATACCAATCAACACACATGACTTAAAGTTCCCGACTGGCTGGTGTATGTTTTCTGTACACTTTCATGACTTTCAGTCTGGTCTTTCCTTTAGACCTCTTTAATTGCAGGTTTTGAAATAATCATTTTCTTCCTCATCAGGAAGAGACACTTCCTCATCAGGAGAGATGCTGGAGCTGAGTAAGGCAGCCCAATCTGCCTCTGTATAACAACCAGCGCAACCAAGAAAAGGCGATGGGTGATAGTAGTAGGCAACTCTCTTCTGAGATGTACGGAGGCACCCATTTGCCGACCTGACGCACTCTCTAGAGAGGTGTGTTGCTTACTGGGGACTCATATCAAGGATGTCACCGAGAGGCTACCAAGCCTTGTACAATCCACTGACTATTATCTGCTGCTGTTGTTTCACGTGGGCACCAGTGATACAGCCAGGAGCAGTCTGAGGACTATCAAGAAGGATTACAGAGCCCTGGGAGCGATGGTAAGGGACTCTGGAGCGCAGGTAGTTTTTTCATCAGTCCTCCCGGTCAAAGGGAAGGAGTTTGAAAGGGATGGTTGAATCTGGCTAATAAACAAATGATTATAGGACTGGTGCCACAGCCAGGGGTTCGGCTACTTAGACCATGGGACTCGCTTTGAAAAACCTGGTCTACTGGGGATTGATGGGGTCCGTCTGTCAGAGAAGGGGAAGAGCATCTTCCGTCATAGGCTTGCCAAGCTGGTGAAGAGGGCTTTAAACTAAAGTTGCCCAGGGGAGGGGAACCTCAATCCATCCCACTCCTACCAGTTTGATGCCAGTGCCAGCAATAGATGCCCAGAGCCTGGAGAAGGATCACAGGTCAGCAGGAGAGCACCTGAAGAGCAGCACAAACGAATTCCATCCACTCCAGCCAGTAAGACAGCTTCATTGGGGGCCCAACTTAAATGCCTCTATGCAAACGCATGTAGCATAGAGAATAAACAAGAGGAGTTAGAGACGTGCACACACCTGCAGGGCTATGATCTTATTGGCATCACAGAGATGTGGTGGGATGGCTCCTCTGACTGGAGTGTTGGAATGGGAGGATGCAGGCTCTTTAGGAAGGACAGGCAGGGGAGATGAGGAGGGGGTGTTGCCCTCTATGTCAATGACCACCTGAAGTGCATGGAGCTCTGCCTGGGGATGGATGAGGAGTAGACCAAGAGTTTATGGGTCAGGATTAAAGGGAAGGCAGGGACAGGTGACATGACGGTGAGCGTCTGCTACAGGCCACTAGACCAGGAAGACCAGGCAGATGAGGCCCTCTATAGACAGTTAGGAGCAGCCTCACGTTCACAAGCCCTGGTCCTCATGGGGCACTTCAGCCACTCCAATATCTGTTGGAGGGACAAAACAACAGGGCATAAGCAAYCCGAGAGGTTCCTGGAATGCATCAATGATAACTTCCTTCTCCAAGTGATAGAGGAGCCAATAAGGAGAGGTGCTATGCTAGACCTTGTTCCCACCAACAAGGAGGGGCTGTTGGGGAATGTGAAGCTCAAGGGCAGCCTTGGCTGCAGTGACCATAAAATGGTGGAGTTCAAGATCCTTAGGGCACCGAGGAGGGCACACAGCAAGCTCACTACCCTGGATTTCAGGAGAGCAGAATTTGTCCTTTTCAGGGATCTGCTTGGTAGAGTGCCATGGGACAAAGCCCTGGAGGGAAGAGGGGCCCAAGAAAGCTGGTTAATATTAGAGGATCACCTCCTCCAAGCTCAGGAGCAATGCATCCCAACAAAGAGGAAGTCAGGCAAAAATGCCAGGAGGCCTGCATGGATGAACAAGGAGCTCCTGGACACACTCAAACACAGAAAGGAAGCCTACAGAGGTGGAAGCAAGGACAGATAGCCTGGGAGGAATACAGAGAAATTGTCTGAGCAGCCAGGGATCAGGTTAGGAAAGCTAAAGCCCTGATAGAATTAAATCTGGCCAGGGACGTCAAGGGCAATAAGAAAAGCTTCTATAGGTATGTTGGGGGCAAAAGGAAGAAAAGGGAAAATATGGGCCCTCTCTGGAACAAAACAAGAGACCTGGTTACCCGGGATATGGAGAAGGCGGAGGTACTCGACTTTTTTGCCTCGGTCTTCACTGGCAAGTGTTCGAGCCTCACCACCCAAGCTGCAGAAGGCGAAGGCAGGGAAGGCAAAGGCAAGGAGAATGAAGAGCTGCCAACTGTAGGAGAAGATCAGGTTTGAGACCATCTAAGGAACCTGAAGGTGCACAAGTCCATGGGACCTGATGAGATGAATCCGCGGGTCCTGAGGGAACTGGCGGATGAAGTTGCTAAGCCACTCTCCATTGTATTTGAGAAGTCGTGGCAGTCTGGTGAAGTTCCCACTGACTGGAAAAGGGGAAACATAACCCCCATTTTTAAAAAGGGAAAAAGGTAAGACCTGGGGAACTACAGGCCAGTCAGTTTCACCTCTGTGCCTGGGAAGATCATGGAACAGGTCCTCCTGGAAGCTATGCTAAGGCACATGGAGGATGGGGAGGTGATTCGAGACAGCCAGCATGGCTTCACCAAGGGCAAGTCCTGCCTGACTAACCTAGTGGCCTTCTGTGATGGAGTGACTACATCAGTAGACATGGGAAGGGCTACAGATGTCGTCTACCTGGACTTCTGTAAGGCCTTTGACATGGTCCCCCAAAACATCCTTCTCTCTAAACTTTGATGGGTGAACTGTCTGGTGGGTGAGGAATTGGTTGGATGGTTGCATGCAAAGGGTCAATGGCTCAATGTCCAGATGGAGACTGGTGACAAGTGGTGTCCCACAGGGGTCCGTATTGGGACCGGTACTGTTTAATATCTTCATCAATGACACAGGCAGTGGGATCGAGTGCACCCTCAGCAAGTTTGCAGATGACACCAAGCTGAATGGTGCGGTCAACACGCCTGAGGGATGGAATGCCATCCAGAGGGGTGTGGACAAGCTTGAGAAGTAGGCCCGAATGAACTTCATGAGGTTCAACAACATGCAACTAGTCTGGGGCAACCCCCGGTATCAGTACAGGCTGGGGGATGAAGGGATTGAGAGCAGCCCTGTTGAGAAGGACTTGGGGGTACTGGTGGATGAAAAGCTGGACATAAGCCCACAAGGTGCGCTCGCAGCCCAGAAGGCCAACCATATCCTGGTCTGCATCAAAAGAAGCGTGGCCAGCAGGTGGAGGGAGGCGATTCTGCCCTTCTACTCTGCTCTGGTGAGACCCCACTTGGAGTACTGTGTCCAGCTCTGGGGCCCTCAGCACAAGAAAGGCATAGACTTGTTGGAGCAGGTCAGAGGAGGGCCATGAAAATGATCAGAGGGATGGAACACCTCTCCTATGAAGAAAGGCTGAGAGAGTTGGAGTTATTCAGCCTGGAGAAGAGAAGGCTTCGGGGAGACCTTATTGCAACCTTTCAGCACTTAAGAGGGGCTTAGAAGAAAGATGGGGACAAACTTTTCAGCAGGGCCTGTTGTGACAGGACAAGGGGGAATGGTTTTAAACTAAAAGAGGGTAGATTTAGACTAGATATAAGGAAGAAATTTTTATGATGAGGGTGGTGAGACACTGGAACAGTTTGCCCAGAGAAGTGGTAGATGCCCCATCCCTGGAAACATTCAAGGTCAGGTTGGACGGGACTCTGAGCAACCTGATCTAGTTGAAGATGTCCCTGCTTCTTGCAGGGGGGTTGAACTAGTTGACCTTCCAATCCCAACTATTCTATGATTGTATGATTCTATGATTCCTCTAAGTGAACGAAATCTTGTCACAATTTTTTGTTCATGTAAATCTTGTCTAGACGCCAGTAAATTATGCAAGTATATAAAAATAGTTGTCTACATAATTAAAACCTAAGACATAGAATCATAGAATCATTAGGTTGGAAAAGAACCTTAAGATCATGGAGTCCAACCGTAAACCTGACACTACCAAGTCCACCACTAAACCATGTCCCTAAATGCCACATCTACACATCTTTTAAATACATCCAGGAATGGTGACTCAACCACTTCCCTGGGCAGCCTGTTATACTTAATAACTCTTTCAGTGAGGAAATTTTTCCTAATATCCAATCTAAACCTCCCCTGGTGTAACTTGAGGCCATTTCCTCTTGTCCTATTACTTGTTACTTGGGAAAAGAGACTGACACCCACCTTGCTACAAACTCCTTTCAGATAGTTGTAGAGAGCGATAAGGCGATGTGCATATGTAAATTTATATATATGATATGTGCACATATGAGCTACTCATATATATGTTGGATACTTCTTTTTTTGATGTTTAAGCAATGATCTTTCCACAAAAAACAGTTCCAGGTTGTTCTAATCTTTACTATTTTTTTCAACTTTACTGTGTGAAAGTCTTTAAAAATTATAAAAATATATGCCATGTTATTTGACATGGATGTAATTTTATCATTTATACATTAAAAATAAAATGGCAAATTTGGGAACAAAGGTAATATAATGAAGGTGCTGTTGTGATCTGGCTATACACATTAAGTATTTCAGTACATAAATCTGTTGGTTGATGGAAAAGATTTTGAAAATAACCTGATTTTTGTTGACTCCGATGGACACATACGCCCAGGTATTTGTGGAAATCCACCGGGACTGTATACTCTATTCAGCTACCAACAGCTTTATCCAATTAAGAAACTAAATATTGACACTGGTAAGTTCTATAATGTTTTTCTATTCTTGAAAGATTTTCTGGATATTTGTCCTTTCTAGCATAAAATATCACTGGTAAATTTTACGTGAAAATTTTTAGGTAAAGTTTCATGAGAACTTGTAATTTGGGCTATATGATGCTTTACCTACAAACATTGTAACAAATGTAACATAAACCATTACTGGAAGAAATGATTTACAAATAAAGTCTGAGTGCAAAGAAAATTAAAATGTCTGTTTTATGGCATGCTTCCAAAGCTGTGGAAAGAGGTTTCAATCTTACTAATTGAAATCTAAGAAAACAGTTGGAGACAACTCTTAGTTTTCAAGATGCTATTGTTCCCATGTTTTATTCAATGACCTTTGGAGATCATAGAATATCTGATGTTGCCCTTGCTGGGGAGGGTCAAAGCTTAAATACTATAAACTGAGTGTGACATTCAAGCTCATCACAGCTTTGTGGAAGGAAGTAAGTCCATTTCCCATACATGACTTGGTACTTTTTGTATGTCTAAGACCTAACAGAGGACTTCTCATTTGCAAACCTGCCTGTAACAAATCTGCTGTCAGTGCCATCACCAAGTCTGCCAGTAACTTTGTTTGTTAGTTATCTTAAGATTATATTCCCACATTTAAATTATTTACTCGACATTTTGAACCTCATTTGGTTACTCTTAGTCCCATTTTTTATGCTTTCATATTGCTATTATTTCCTTGTTCCCTTTGCATGTTTCCTGTTCCCAGTTTTGCTCCACATTCTCTTTAGTTTAACATTGTTTGCAAACCTAATTAAAATGCTGTTTATCTCTTGCCCCAGGCAATTAATGAGTATGTTAAATAATACGGGTTCTGTTGCAGCTTCCTTGCATACTTCATTGCAGATCTCAGGTCTAATACTTCAGAATGTGTATGTATTGCAGCTTTTCTGTTTGCTCCTCTTCAGGTGGTTTGCTTTTCATATAACTGCTTTTGTCCCCAAGCAAATACGATTAATTATACCCGTAAAGGTTTTTGACACACTATCAAATGACCTAGCAAAATCTAGGGTAAGGTTACCATTAGTTAATTTATAAGTAAGCACTTCAAAACCAATGACTGCTTGAAAACAATAATCTTTGGATTGCCATTGCTTAATTATATTAGAATTCCACCACCCAGGTTTCCTAAGTCTGTTTTCCTTTGCAGACTGTGTTACTACTGAGCAGAGTCCTTGTTGGACACATTAGAGCAATTTCTTTGACACATATTTGAAGTCCTAAAGCATTCCTAAGCTAAATAGGGTATGATGGCTTAGAGAATTGATGATGAATGCTTTGCTCCAGCAGATTATTCCATGCAACAGTTTACAGTAAGAACATCTGGAGTCAGAGAATCCTATAATTAATTGCAGACAAAGTATAATATGATGCAAATTGAGCTCCTCCAAGAAGAATATATATGCAAAAATATGATCGATTTTGTATAATATTTCAGATATCACATTCACCTGCTTGTTCATATTTTTGTTCTTCCAGCAGGAGACAATACTTTAAGTCTTAATTATTTTAGCTGTGAGATTTGCTTAGTTCTACTTTGTGCAAGAAAAGATAGAAATGTAAAATGGTGTCTGACTGTGACACTAGATGGAGCTATCTCTTTGAAATGAGTCAACTCTATTGGAAATTCAACTTTTGTTCTACGTGTATCATACTGCAAATTATCATATAAGACAAAAAGAAAATAAAAAAGTGATAGAATAAAGAGAAAAAAAATCAAGATAAGAAACCAAACAAGTAATATAGTTATTTAAATTATTATGAAAAGGAGTGTGGAATAATTTCAAATGAATATATATAGGGTGATTTTTTTAATACGCTGAGAATTTTTTCCACAGTGGTAATTTTTATCGAAGTACTATTGAGAACTTAAGGTCTGAAGAAGCTTTGGTAGCCTTTAAGTAAAATGAATTAGTTAACATCTAGTTGCTTTKTTACAAATGGTGCAGTAGCACTACATAGTGCTACTTTTTTATCATTCCTCTGCTCATCACAGATATTTCAGCAAGGAATATTGAACAAGGATAAAACAACTAGATTTTTCATTGTAGTTCATATTTTGATCCCATCATCAGTGTGTTTCTGTCCTGCAGCTACTGCTCCCTGGAAGATAACGACTCAGTATTTAACTTCTCCATGCACACAATTGTAGGCATTCAGTTTTCAAAAGATAAAATGATGTGGAAACATATCACCTAAAGGAAGTTCCAATTAGAACCAAAAACTGCGAGTATTTGTGGATGGAACTTTTCTTACAAGAGGTTACTAAAGTTTGTTAATTAAAAATAATTAAGAAGGATTCTTTGTATTAAGGTTCAAAACAAGTTCTATGGATTTATAAAGCCTTGGAAGGAATGACTTTTAGTGAGACTCATGTAAAATTTTCCATAGGATGCTTGAGTTTTACAAGATCTTGTCAGAAGCATAAGAACAGAAATAGGAAAGCTGGCTAAGAAACAGAAAGTAAGTACACACAGTTAGATTAGCTTTCCCATGGATTACACAAACCTTTTTTTTTTTTTCTTTTTTGTGTTTCCAAAAAAGGCTTTCCACAAGCTGTGCCAGATGCCTTTCACCCGTGCCACATCACCACTCTTTGAATCCACTGAATAGCAAGACCACTCTTGGCTAGCACTAAGAGTGCTACAGTCTTTTTCAAAACAAACAGAAAAGATAAGGAAATCTGTAGCTCATTTCTTTACATTCTAGACAAAAACAGATTTCCAGTTACCAGTGTGTGGCTAGACTGTCAAACCCTAAGGTGTACCATGTAGTGAAATGCCCTGATTTTCATGAAGAATGTTTTTTCCTTTCTGAAACTTCTAAATATGTCTCCTGTGCATCTTCCCCATACTTTGCTATTTTCAAATAGGCACAAATTCTGCATCTCATTAATCCATTTTGCATTGGAAAACCTTTCGTTAATCGACTCTGTATTTCATTGTCTTTCTTTGTGGTTACTGGAGGTAAGTAAAATGAAGTACTTGAGAAGGACTTGGGGTTACTAGTGGATGAAAAATTGGACATGAGCCAGCAGTATGCGCTTGCAGCCCAGAAAGGCAATCATATCCTGGGCTGCATAAAAAGAAGCATGGCCAGCAGGCGGAGGGAGGTGATTCTGCCCCTCTTCTCTGCTTTCTTGAGACCTGTCCTGGTTTTGGCTCACCTGGAGTACTGTGTCCAGCTCTGGAGCCCTCAGCACAAGAAAGGCATAGACTTGGAGCCGGTCAGAGGAGGGCCATGAAAATGATCAGGGGGATGGAACACCTCTCCTATGAAGAAAGGCTGAGAGAGTTGGAGTTATTCAGCCTGGAGAAGAGAAGGCTCTGGGGACACCTTATTGTGGCCTTTCAATATATAAAGGGGGCTTATAAGAAAGATGGGGAGAGACATTTTAGCAGGGCCTGTTGTGACAGGACAAGCGACAATAGTTTTAAACTGAAAGAGGGTAGATTTAGATTTGATATAAGGAAGAAATTCTTTATGATGGAGGTGGTGAGACACTGGAACAGGTTGCCCAGAGAAGTTATGGATGCCCCATCACTGGAAGTGTTCAATGGCAAGTTGGATGGGGTTTTGAGCAACCTGATATAGTGAAAGAGGTCCCTGCYGTCAGCAGGGATGACAGGGATGGACTAGATGATCTTTAAAGGTCCCTTCCAACCCAAATCATTCTATGATTCTATTATTCTGAGTACCTAAGTTTTTAATTTAGTTACGATGGCAATCCATCATGGGCAYATGATAGCTCTCGGTCAATGAAACAGGATTACTAGATGACTAAACCAGTGCCTTAAAGAAAGTTCTGCTGTGGGAAAGATGAGAGGTGAAGCTCAGTTAGTGGGCTTGGTGAACACATCTCAGAAGTCCATTTAATCCATCTTAGTATATTTGCACGGTATGTAATCTTCTGAAAACAGAACAAAACAAAACTTATTTACCTGAAAAGCATATATTTCAACTGGAGATTGTTGTCAAATAATAGATTTAACAATAGATTTGGCTTTCTTGTTTTACTATACTAAGAAAATACATAATTTGTCTTTAATATAACTTTTATGCCATTCTGATTTCTACCGACAGAAGAAAGTGAACAATAATAGTAATAACAATAATAATAGCAACAACAGCAAACATCACTGACCTGCATAATCAATATATAACAATTATTTGTACGCTCAAAGTTTTTGAAAAAGCTCCGAGGCAGTGGATTGTAAAATTTACAGTGATGCCATTCATAATGCAATGTTCTAGCAAATGATTAAGGATTTTAATTTCCTATGTTTCAGAGTAAAACAAAATATGTTAAAATATTTATGAAAGAAAAAACTCTGTGGAGTCTGATGGAGTCTGTTCTGAACACTCCAAGCCTTCATTGCTATGGAAATTGTGAAGTTATTTCTAGAATACACTATTGCCTTCTCTGGCGTATGCTAGTATGAGACACAGAGAAAGGCTCTCCATCTTGCTTCCAAATGAATTATGGCTAGCCAAGTTATTTGGAAAAATAAGGACAAATTCTAAGTAAACGCTGAAGTTCCTGAAAAATGTGCAGGGAGAGGGAATTTTAAAAAGCTGAAGAACAAATTTAAATTTCGCAAATAACTATCACCCAAGTTCTAAGTCTCATATGGTCTGTTCTATCTGAATACTCATGAATAGAAATTATTAAACAACTTTGTAAACTTAAAACATTAAAAACTGTTCACAGTCCTYACAGTTGTACTGAAAGCATAATGCATGCTACTGATACAGTTCTGCATTTATAAACTGATTAGACTTATTTGCATTAGTCTGGGTTGCTAAAGATGAGTTGGAGTTACAATACAAATTGATTTTAGGGATTGTTCTATGTGCTTCAGTTTCAGGAGTGATCTTGATTTTGGTTAGTACTTGTTAGCAGATTCTTGGAAGGTAGCCTATTGAAAGTTGAAAGGAAAAAAAGAAAGAAAGGGGGGTAGGGAAAGCTTAGTTGTACTGGAAACACACAAATGAAAGCAGTCTTCTGTTTTGCAAATACACTGTATTTTCTGAGAGCAATGAATAGCTCTCTGAGGAATAAAACATTTGTGAGAGTGCAAAAAGGTTTCTGGGTTTTTTTATTGCTATGACATTAACATAACTTAACAAGCTTCAAACACTGGAAGTAGGTTAACAGGATTAATGTTTAGTTTTAGGTGATTAACAGACTACTTGCAGAGCCGTCTCATTTCTGGTATGTGAGAAAAAATGAAAGTATAATGAGGTCGTGCATGAAACCGAGTTTCTCCTTGAGGAATTGACTTTTCATTAACCATTTAAATAGTAAGTGATGATTAAAATACAGAGCAATTCACTCAAAATTCCCATTTATTTAGTTCCATTAGATTTATACTCAGAGATTAAATTGGTTGCAGAGATCAGCATAGTTATCCCAGTGACTGGCACCAGATAAAAACCTAAGAGTACTGGTGAGAATTTTTTGGTTCAAATTCAGAAATGACGTGAGTGGGAGTTTCTTGCCAAAAATTMTGTTACAAGTACCATAAATCAGTCTTGGAGCTAAAGACTGTTCTGAGTATTTGCTGGGGTTTTTGTGTAATCAATACAGATTTACACGTGTAATGTAAAGTCTTATGTGCAAGTAGAATACAAAATGGGAACACTAGATGAAGTAATGTAACCGGTATTAATTTTAATTGGGATAGAGAGGTACACATATATTGAAGGTAGCAAAGGAGAAAACAGCATGAAAATAATTAGCACTATTTTAAAATAAGTGATTTTTTTTCCCCTTTGCACATTTCWATGAATTTCCTCTCCTGCAGTGATTATACCACTTATTTCCTTGTAGATCTCTTACAATGCATGCTGTAGCTGTATGAAAGAATTCCCAGTGGTGCACTGAAACTTTTCTTTCAGTTTTGTACTTTCCTTGCCAATTTAAATGAAACAGGATTTTCATTTTTCTTTCCTTATCCAGTTCCTAAAATGCAGGTTTAAAAATGTCACCATAATTGTTTCTAGATTATCCATACCTTATTTGTTCTTTTTTTTTTAAATCTTTTCTCCAGTGTCTTTTATACTTTAGTGTGAGATATCATCCACTTTGTAAAAAATTAATCTAAGTACGTCCTAAATAATCATCTCCTATTTTTTCCAATAACTGCATTATAATTATCTTTCTGAATATCTGCGGTTTTCTAGATCTATAAATGAACCAAAGCCAGACAGAGTTTTCAGATATCTGCTGTTCTAGCACTATGAAAAATTGGGTTAAAACAAATCTTTTTTTTGCTTTGTTTACCAGATTTTTTTTTTTAGAGCTATGCCAGTACAAAGTAAGCAGCAATGTGTGGTCTTTTCATGCCAGATTTGAGGATATTGCTTAGTTACCGCGCACAAAACTGGCTTTACAAATCAGAAAATAGAATTATTGAAATGATTGAAATAAATGATTTCTGATTGAAGTTGGTCAATCTTTTATTACATCCTTAAATTTATGTAAATCCATGGTAGAGCAGGAAAAGAGCAGGTTAGGGACTGCAATAACAATCACATTTTCAAATATTGATCCAGATGAGTTCATTTTAGTCTAGTTAGGGGAGTGTCTGAAGCAAGTCTCAGAGCTGTCATTAGTTATTTTTAAGAACTTACAGAAAATGTGTGGAAGTCCAGAAGACTAGAAAAAAGAAAGAATGGGATGGCTGTGCCAAATTTTGGCAGCTCTCCTAGGTAGATGGATGTCACTCAGGAGATGTCTGCACTGAGTGTGAGAACAGTCAATGTCACCTGTGTTTATCCTCTATCACAAAAAGGAAAATTTGTAGACAGCATGAAATGTTTAGGAAGTCTAACCTTATCTTCCTTGTAGCAGTATAATACATAAATTTTTGATTTGTCCTCCTGGTTGTGGACAACAGGTCCTTCCTTTATGCAGTACCACATCTATGTATAAACACGGAACATAGTGTATCTATCCTTTCTACCCCTTTATATATGTAAAGACATAACCCCTCAGCTGCCTAGCGAGTAACCACAAGAACTCAGTTCTTTCAAATTTTCCTCATCATGTTTTCTTGACTTTAAATGATTCTCTGATCACTCTGTTATTCCCTGGCCCCTTGCATGAACACAACCTTGTTTATTAAGCCATAACTTTCCTCAAGTGCTGTGTCCAAAACTTTCTATGCTGCTCCAGATGAGGCTGTTCCAATGCTACCTAGAAGAAAAGGATAATGCTATGTGTCATACAGATAACAATCCAGTTTAAGCAAACCCCTATAACATTTGCCTTTTCCACCACAGTATGGTATATGCAAATTCAGAACAGTTCTTGTGCAATCTCCTCTCTACCAGGGACACAGCCCTTAAGTTTAATAAGAGAACTTAGTAACTATGTTTTGAACACTATTTAACTATGATTTGAACACTATTTTTCCAGTAATTTCTTGGTTTTGCAGACTTTTTATAATAAGTCCGTATTTTCATAATAACTTCTGAACAAATCACATAGGGCAGCACCTAAATCTTTACAGGATTCTGGATATTTACAGCAATCCTCAAGGCCTATTACCTTGTCAAAGAAGGAAATCAGATTGATTTGATATGATTTGCTCTTTAAAATCCCTTTTGACCATTTCTTATCACATCATTACACTCTAGATATTTGCCTATAGCATGTTTATTATTTGTTCTTATATTATCCTAGAAACTGAATTTAGATTGGTAATTCTATAGCTACTCACTCTCTACCTTTCAAAGGTAGACATGATAGGATAGGTTGCAGTCTAAGTTGTACCGAAATTAAACACTGAAATTTGTTGCCCATCTAGAGAGGTATCCAGCTCTTTACTATGATTTGGCCTGAAAGTTTTTGGTGTCTAAATTTAAGCACCTTTACATGCTTATAAATGCCTTCCTTGAGTCACACACAACCTAAATTTCAGGTCAAAACCCATCTAAATGTTGTTGGGAATGTCTGTAACATTTGTTGCTGGAAAGCATTTCACTTTTTGGATATTCACTACTGTGATTGACTCTGTCCTAGAGCCTCCACTGAGGTCCTATGAGAGGATGATCTGGCTCTCCATGGCTAGCTCTCTTCCCTTTCCTGGCCTTTTATGTCTTAGGTCTTCATTTCCCAGTGTTGCTCAAACAAATCCTTTCCACTGTAATGTACACATTTCATCCTACTTGGCAGATATCTAAAACTGGTCAGGTTAAGATTGCCTGAAAGTATCTGTCTCTTTTTTAATATCTGTAAGTCTCCTGTAATGACTCATTCATATGTAAACATCCAGACTGCAGATGCCATAAGTCAAATGTGACCAATATCCCTCTTAACTTGCTGGAGAGAAATGCAGTGATGGCTGTGAACAAGGAGATCGCTAAATCCAAACAGTGCAGTTCCCCAGTTTTGGAGTGGCACTCCACACCAATCAGACTTCCAAGTTCTTTGATAGACAACACTAACTCACTTTTTCTTCCAAAGGACCTTTTGTGGGTTTTTTTACAATTTTATTACTGAAAATTTTTATGACAATGACAAGACGAGATGAGAAAGAAAAAGAGCAAAGCAATTGTTGTGCTCCTAGAATCTAATCTCTTTTCTGAACTATACTCTTCCTTACACCCTTTACACAGATTAACGGGTCAGTTCTGAATGAAGTAGATGAAATAAAGAAAATTCAGTCATTTGCTAAAAGCCTCTGAGATATACAATAATGTAAAGTATCATGGCAGGTGAAAAGAGACTTGAAAGCTCAATGCATTATTTCTTGCAGTGCAGTTCATTATTTATGGAAACTACCATCCAAAGATGGAAAATAATRACATTATCTTGCTACTTAATGATATATATTATTTGCATAATTATTTTCTCAAAGAAACTATATTTTTTTGTTTGTTTCTGAATTGAATTATAAATTCCAATAGGAGCTTTTTGTCAAGTAGGCTTGCCCATGTTTCTGCTTCCTCTATTTAGCATGATCATGTAACATATAAACCTGTGTTGGTTCAATAGGCTTACAGAAACACTTACTTTTCTGTAAGTTTCTTTTCTTTCTGTTTCTTTTTTTGTTTGACATATGTTCTACAAGGGAAAGTAGTTGTTAAAATTGTAACTTCATCTGTCTGAGTTACCAAATTACTAGTTGAGTAATCAACTAGCAAAAAAGGAAGCAATTATCCTCCTTTCTGGGTAATTATCTGAGTATTTAAAACATTTGGAAGACAGGACAACAAATTTAAAATATTGTATGCATTAGAAGCTGCAGAGTAGGAACCACTATGTCAACCAAATGTTACTCAGAGTAGCAATGAATTACTCTGACCAATAGAAAAAGATAGGAGAAGTAGGTAATCTTATTCTAAATTTTAGTCCTTTCTTTAATAATCTTGATACTAGAAAGTATCTCTGTTTCAGGACAACATATTGTCTTATTTATTTGTTATGAATATGTTACAAAATTCAAACAAACCCTTTAGTGGCCTGTGACCTTCATGGAACTTGAAAGAGCTTTGTAAAATCCTAAGCCACACGCAGCAGACAAATGTCTCTCTCTGTTTCAGTGGGTTTATGTGACAGTCGATGGGTGGATTTATTGAGGTATTTATTTATATGGTATCTGGTTTCTGGAAGACAGTGTGTGCTAGGACTTTCAAAAAGCTCATTCCGGTTCTCAAAAATAAGAACAACTGTGTCTTCTCTTTAGCTTTTCTTTACCATACTGATGATTTTAAAAATGTTATATTTCTGTTTTATATGTTTTGATGAATGAAATACRTTAATAGTGATGTGATATGTAAAGTACTTTGAGCGAGCAACAATTAACCCCCCCCGAATTCTACCTTTGCTGCTAGCTTTGTGAAAAGCTGACTTTTTTGTTTTGGTTACACTTGTGTTATGTGTTGAAGACTCTCCATTTATAATAGCTAGAGTCCCGTTTCTTTTTCACCTTTTTCAAGTACAATTAGGGGATCTATCTTTAATTCTTTCYTAGAAACACCACTGAATGTACTATTAAATTCATGGTTTCTGTGCTCTTTTATACAGATACAATAGTTTTTAAAGATTCCAGACCAGATACAGTTTTTAAAAATACCATACCAGACTGTTATTTAAAAATACCAGACCAGATACATGGAATTTGGGGTTTTCTATGCTTTTTACTTTAGCGTAGAAAGCCTAGAAATCTTGGGGGTGCTGGGATTGCCCTTCTCATGAATCATAGTCTCTGTAAGCCTGTATACACAGCTAGCAGGAAAATACACAGCTGTTAATGGAAACAGAGGACATACGTTGAAACCAGTCCACTTCCATGAAAATTTCAACACTTTGGTTTCTGCATTTTCCAAAATACTCTCTTAAGCTCTTTTCAGAGCCAGCTGACAGCACGTATGTATTACTTGTAAGGAGTAAGTTAGAAAGATACTTTGTGGAGGTGCTTCAAAGAATTTATAAAGGAAGGATACAGAAGTGCATATGTTATTTTTTTCCTGTCCCTTGTAGGTATGCCAAATGGGTTTGCACAGAGATTAAATTATCTTCAATAATTTCAGCAATTTAATTGAATTTGTACATACATGTAAAATTGTTCTGCCCTATCTGTTAAAATTTGAAAATATTTTATAGAGACAAAACTTTCCCAAAAGCTATTAAGCCTCCATACAATATTTTGTAATAAAAGTAAAAAATGTTCCTTTGTCTGTTTTAGTCAGTTCCAGCTTAAATTGTCTACAGGGAAATAATAATGAAAAAATAAACCCCAAAAGCTCTCTTTCTGCAAAGCACTGGCTGATGAATAGCTCAAATTTCTACAACACAAATATTTATTGAAGTAAATTACTTTTCCTCACATAAGTAAGAAAGGGTCACAAGCACAAAGCTCTTGGATAGAGAAAACAGCATTTATCCACTGATTCATCCGAAATAGAGATGCTAATATGTACAGCTTGCATCCTGGCAGGTGGGAACAATTACCACTATTTGGGATATAAACAAGGTAGGAGTATTTCTGGGAGCCTGAGGGAATGGAAGGAAAAACTAATAGTAAGAGCATCTACGCATTTGCTTAGGTGAGGCTGATGTTTTATTCTTTTGAATTTTGTTGCTAGTGTTGAAGTTCAGATAGGAGTCTGTGCTGATGAAGACAGTCCTGCTGCTGCGAGTACCGATTTCTATTTGGCAGCTCTAAAGAGTGGATGTTCATTTTGCTCTACTGGACAAGAATTCACTGAAGCCACAAAGTGAGGATAATAATATTTTAAAAGACCTAGGAAGAGTTTGCTGTCCTTTTTAAAACAGACTGAATCTTATCCATCAAAAGAATATAGAGTTCTTGGACATCCACCCTTTTGTTTTTTACTGAAGAGAAAGCTCTCAGATTTAAATGGGAGTTAATTCTCGAGGGATTCTAACAAAAATGACCATTTCTTCCTTTACTAGATCTAAGAAAGAAATGTCCATCTTGCTATGGTGTTGTCTGTCTTGGCACTACTAGGCTGACAGGCAGCTGAAAACCAAGCATGCCCAGTGTGCTAAGCTGATACTGCAGTTCTGCTTAAAAGTGCATGTGTGGCTTCTATGATTTTATGGTAATATCTAGTTGGAAGCTGTAGGTTCTCCTATAGCCTGTGATCCCACGCACTTATCCTGGAAAAATGGCTTCCAACTTTGAACTGGAGACTTGTGTTTTCTTTCTAATTTTATATTGAATGCACAAATGAGCAGTGTCAGAAATCAGACYAGGATTTTCTATTATTCCACTTCTAATTCATGATTGTCTCTACACTGTTAAATTCCAGGGGGAGGAGCTAAATATATTTTCTTAAAATTTTGTGCCTTATAGGAAGCATGTGGCTCATTCACCTCATCTAGAGGCTGGGCACCGCTGATGTTTCTAGTAACAAATGGGAGGCCTGCTAGAATGAAAGAAAGACCAGCCAGATTGAGGAATGTTAATAGTGACGCAGGTGTTACCAGCTCCAGGATTTTCCTTGAATTACATGAGGTTAATGTATATTTCCTATACTCTGTCCATTTCCTATCTTAGCTTTTTCCACCTGGAAAGTCACTGGTGTGCTAATCCACATAGTTTTGTGGATTATACTGACATGTTGGCAGCATAATCTTACTTGTGTTTATGTGGATAGAAATTCAGGAGGAAGTTTTAATCTTCCCTAAACATAACAGATGATCAATAATTCCAGAATTCAAATGATACAGAAATTTATCTTATAGAGGAATTAGGCCTTAAACTTTAGATTAAAAAAAAAMCAACAAACAAAACAAAAAAAAMCAAAAGAAACCAACACCCACCCCACATCCAGCCCCAAAATCCTCAAACTCACCCCGACCCTAAAACAAACCAAAAACCCACCACAAAACAGCATATAGCAACAACAAAACTTTTTCCTGAAAGATCCAGACTCAATGATGCCTATTGTATATGTACAGCTAAAGAGTGGTGTTCCAGGCAAACATTCGATATCAAAAGTTGCACTTTTCTTCCTTTTCAGAAGGAAGGCTTACAACCATTTGAAATGTTAAGACATGCCTTTTAATATTTTGAGAAGACAAGCATCCCTATCAGTAAAAATGTAACTTAATTTTTTTCCAAATAAGAAAAATTATAGAACTTGAATCTTACAGTGTGAATGACATCTAGACAAAAATGGTTCCACYCATTTCATAAAGTACAGTAACAAAAAATTATGTGCTTAGATATAAATCTATTTTCAACTGCTTACCAGCCTGCTTTGGGGACCATGAAATAGGTAAGTAAACAATTACTTTTGCTTTAAAAAAACCAACAACAAAAAAAAACCCTCTATCATTGTCTTAGAATACTTTCTTAGACAAATTTAGGTATTGTGTATGAAACATTACTTAAACATTGAAAGAATTGCTTTTTATCTTTATCACCTTTATTTTCGGAGGGGAAAGGGAGGAAATATCCTATTATCTAGATGTATAAAAAAATTACATTGAGCAAAAGTATTAATTTAATTTCTACAACAGTAGCACAGTAATATTAGTTAGGCACTGTTAATGTATTTTTTTCCTTGGAAGTTTCACATTTCTGCATAGGAATTATATGTATAAACAGTCATACTGGAAATGTCAGTGTTTTCATTAGCCTATTAGAAAAGCCTGTTGGCTGCGGTACAGCTAGTGAACAGAAGTATTGTAATGTAATGCACGTAGCTGTTCATTATTGTGTGTGGGGAGAAAAACAAAAGCATAAGTAAATGGTGTGAGAATAACTTACTGCTTGAAAGATGTTCATTCAGAGTTCTGCATCAGCAATATCCTTCTAGAGACTGAAATCAGTTCGTGAACAGAAGAGATGGCAACTGGACAATAAATATCAAGTATGCTTTTAAAATTAAAATGAATTGAATTTATTCTAATCTAAAATTACAAATACAGCATACAACATATAAAATATGACAAAGAAAAATGCTTTATGCAAATGTATAGTACATTAAAATCGTTTGACAATAGCTAACATATCCCATTTTTTTCTATATTTTTTTCCTCCCTGAAGTACTACACTGATGTTAATTTGTCTATAGAGGACGCAAAATGAGTTGCACAACTATCTATCTCATTTATTATATGTTTCTAAAAATGTGAGATGTAAGAGAAGGAAAAAATAAACATTGATTTCTCTCTGACCTTCTGGGAGAGAGTTAGGCAGTAAATTGTTGCTTCAAAGATGATCAGCACCACCTCTGGCCAGGGATTTTAACAGATGTGACTCTAGACACTGGTTTTGTCACTCTCATTGGTGTTTGTCTGAGGTAGCTTCTGAGGATGTGTGCTTTAAGAGATCTTTCCCGTGAGGCTGAGAAATCTGTTTGACTTGTGATAGAACTGGGGCCTTCACTTAAAGAGTTCAGGATACATTTTCTTAGCATTCACTAAATCTTAAATTTAGGTGGAAATGCCATTATCAGAATCATTTGTAAGGAGAGGATGAAATACCTCTATAGGGTGTTTTTGGGTATGTGTCTATTTCCTCTATGGAGTTTTCTGCATCACTTTTTTCTTTAATTTCCTATATATCCTAAAATTTCAATGTCGGTGTCTATCAGATTTCCAGATCTTTCTGTAGGTGTGATACGTATTCTTTTTTCTCACCATCTCTTTCAAATAATTTCATGAGGAAACTGGAGAGAGGCAGCATAGATTAGAGTCCAACTGGAGGTCAGCTCTGATCAGCAGAAAGCCTGTATATGGCTAAATCTGTCCAGGTCAGGACTCTAGGAAATGTGATTAGTGGCCAGTAGCAACTTCAAAGCATAAAAGCAGAATCCTTTTCTGTATTATCATCTTTTCTTTCTCACACAGTGTCCTACTCTGGAAATTAATGAAAAGTAAGTAAACAGAATGGAGGTAGAGTGGAATGAGAATGACCTCTCTATAGCTGTATTATCCTTCTGTGGAGCATCCCAACCTGGAACCTCAGGGCAGCTGGGGCTAGTGAAGTCCTTGTCAACTGAATCCTCTGCTGGAACCGCTTAGTCAAATCTTACTGGAGAAAAAAGTGAACAGCTATGGTAGGCAGAGTCCAAAAAAGCCTTAATATCACAGAGGGTCAATGAAGTCAGTATAGTTTGTCTCCTGGGAGCAGATACCTAATCTTATATATAAATGTTTTAATGAACTCTCCAGTATCATAATTCACAAATAATTTTATTTTTTTAAAGATCCATACTTGATACTTGTATTAATGTGGAGTACTATCTTTATTTTTTTTGTTACAGAAAACAAATTATGAGATAGCAATGCTAAAACTGAATCAGTTTCACGATCTATTCTGTCTTTTTCTGTTCTGTCTGAAATTTACTTACCTACAACACCCACTTATATGACATCTGACAAGAGTAAGGATCCTTCTAAGACTCGTGTTGGGTTATCAAATGCTCCATTGTTCCTGAAGACCTAAGAAATCTGCAGTACTAGATTAGGACACTTAAATCCAAGAAGTTTCATAAAGTAACCCTAGGAATTAATTTCTGCTTCCCAGTATTATCAAGTGAGACACCATGATAATCTCAGTTCTCATATACATTCAACATTTTATAACTATAAATAAATTATAGCCAAGGCAGGCTAATTTATGCCTTTTTTTTCTTGTTTCGTTTGAGTGTTTTAACTGCTGCATATTGCATGGCATTTTATTTTTTCTGTAAAGGAGTTGTAAAAACTTACATGAATTCAGACATCGATTGTGTAGATACTTCATTAAATTACTTAGTTAAACCCATAATTTGCTAGCTGATTCAATTACATGGAGTGACAGTGGTCCTCTTGGAAAGACCTTCTGTGTTTAGAACAGCTTTCAAGGAAGCTGAACACAGTATCCATTTTCTGTGATGGTCTTGATAATAACCACAAGCCTTTACATAAAAAGGCAAATGCAGCCAGCACTAATCAAGGGACATTTACAAGAAAAAGTAAATCTTGCCTAATATTTTTAAGAGAAAAAATGAGTTTACTTCCAGGAGATGGTCTTCCAGGAGATTGTGGCTTTCAAAAGATTAGAGATACCTCAAAGCCCCAACACCTTCAAAGGGGGACAGGATAAATTCAAGGAAGGAAACTTCACTGAGGACTATTCAATGCATAGAAAGCTGCAGATGACCAGGGGCTCTGGGCTGATAGTGATCACAGATTGCTGAAGAAGTACCACTTACCCATGCTCTGTGCTGATATTTTTTCTTAGACATCTCCTTCATTCACACTTGAAGACAAAATACTTTGGCTAGCAGGATGGTTGTTGCTACATCTCAGTGTGGCTTTCCTATTTCTTATGGATTTAATACTCCTTTGTGTAAGCACTTATCTTTCGGTAGCTCTAGAAACTCTGTTAGACACTTCAGATCTCATTCTATGAGCGATCTCAGCCTGGGGACTAAAATCAGATTTTCATTTTGGGGACCAGGTAACAATTTATTTTTCTCCATTGTAATTAAGCTATATCTGAACATATCTGACATATAACTGAATACTAACATTTCAATAAAGCTATAAAACCAGAACTGGAGCAATAAATTTATCATTCATAAAATAACATCATTAAAGAAAGTGTTTCACTAATATTCTAATTAGCCTTACCTTTGAAACATCCACTGTTCCAAATCTGAAGGAAGTAAAAGCAATCTTGTTTTTCTTAGTTAAAAACTCATGTTTGGACAAAATACTTTTTGGGTGTACATTATCTTCAGTAACTTTTCTTTTCAAAACTGAAGAGGAAGGTATTCAGTCTTTCGTTCGACTTCCTACTCTTTCCAGTTTAACTGACTTTATCTAATGTACTAGACGATGCATAGCAGAAAAAAATGTGAGTTGTAATTAGGAGTATTTTTAAAGCTGTTATTTACCATTATCTATAATTTAGAGGTATTATCAGTTGATAGTTCAAAAATGAGGGCTTTGTTGCTATGTCATGTATCACTGTTTATGGCCCAAATTTACAGCTGTGACTGGCTTGCTATAGGAATCAGAACAAAATATAGTCATTGATTCCCCTGAGGTCACAGAATGTGTTCACTAACAAGTATTTTCAACATGTAACCTAAAGCATTACAGAGAAGAAAATAAAGCTTGCCCAAAGCTAAAACTTCGCTCCTATAGTGAGCTCTGGGTACAGCTCAAACGCTGTGTACATTAGTACATACGTCCCTTTGGAAACATTGGCCTTTGGACAGACTACAGTTTGTGCCTACCCCTGTGCTTGTGTTGAACTGTGCACAAGTCCGTGTGGCTTTGCATGTGTGTACAAACTTGTCTCTTCTGGAATTCTGCTTTTACCTGTTTCCTGCTTGTAACAGATCAAATCCAGATTTTTATTCCTTACACTGGATTTGCAAAACCCTTCATTTTAAAATTTAACATATCTTTTAAAAGCTCAGAAATAAAATAATGTTAAATATGCTTCAGTTCAAACCATGTTGCAAATAGATTAAGTCTTAATGCTGAAATGGCCATTGAGAGCCCTCGCTTAAAAGAGATATTTCTTCTCAGCAACGTCCTGAGCCGTTTGTAACTATTGCAATAAGCGGTCTCCTCCATAGAAGAATCACCGCTGTATCCAGACAGCCTCTATTTTAATTTTCATGTATAGAACTTAGACAGATGAATTAAAATTAAATTCTGTGTGTTATAGTAATATTATTTTAGTACTATTCTTCAGACTTTATTAGTTTTCCTGTGTACACTTTTGATCTGTGGTTGCTTCCAACTTCCATGGAAATAAACTTCCTTCACCTTCAGAAAGCAAACAACAGGGATTTTTGAGAGAACTTTGAAATTGCCTTATGCTGCTATTTCAAATGCTGCCTGAGAAGTTTAGAGATATCATTTTCATTTCAAATGTCTTTTAAGGCTAGTACAAAATGTCAGATGAACACACTCTCCCATATATCATTGTGCAGTACCTACACATGCAAAAGTGCTAGTTTTCCCACTACTACTAATCTAGTTTTTAATATCTAGTAATATACTTGAATTTGTGAGGAAAACTCTGTGGTTTTTTTTACTTCMCTCTACACCTAAAACAGACTTGGCTTATCACTGTGTTGTATATTTGCTACTTCCCATCTGACACTGTACCCTCTTAAAATCATTCAGATGTTTTAATTCTATGCTAAGAATACCATGAGAACTCTAATTCTTTCTTTTTAAGCTTTTCTGCTAGATTGAAGATTCACTATATCTAACATTACAGCACTTTTCAGAAAAGTCTATCAGACCTGCAGTTTAGCATGAGAAACAAGCATGGCATAATTTAAGCCAAAGTTTCTCTCAGTCACTCTCATTACATTCATTAGTTTTGAAGCCACTTTTAAAGTGTAATGAGTCTTGCTTGAGTGAAGTCCACAGGTTGTTAGTCATGTTAAAAARCAAAAATTATTAATTAGATAAATAAGATTAAAAATGATAAATTTGTATAACTTGATTTATCAACTTAACTAGTGACACTCACGTGCAGTATTTTCCTACTTCAGTTACAGAGACATGGAAACTCAATTCAGAAAGCAAATTCTTTGATGTTTTCCTGGTCAGCATTGGCTAGTCTGCTCAAACATCTGCTCCTTCATTCAGCCAGTGAGTTCTCAGTGTTAGACCTGTTATCATACAATGATGAAGTATTGTTTGGCACAAACCATAAGAGAAATGTCTGTTGGCAATTCATAAAATTATATTTGCTTTCTGTGAGTCCATCATGACTTTATATCATAGGCCTTCTTGACCTTCACCAGGGACTCCTTTCTAATCAAAGTGATCAGTGCATCCTTTATTCTCACTGATGAGTCAGATCCCACCCTTACACCTTTAAAATCTAACTAATTTTAACCTTATATGCAAGCCATACACACCCACAGTGTCTGGCAAGCTCACACTTGTTCTCACTTTGAGTACACTTATTTTTGAACACATTGTCCTTCTGTTAACATCCTCATAGTGCCCGGGAGATCTTGCTCAGAAATAAAATCTGAATGACCACAAGTGAAGTCTCTTTCTAGTCCATTTAATGGCATGTAGTGAGAAAAAATTAGTATCTCTTTCTGCTTGAAAACAATGGAGTTTGGTCCATGCTGAGAAGATGGAGTGAACAGACTGTGTGTGTTACAAAATCCCATACAGGCACCTCCTTAGCTATTGTTTAAAAAGTCCTTCCAAGTTCACTTTGGAGATTCATGAAAGGAAACAAGTGGGATGGAAACCATGATCTCCCACTGCTCAGACATAAAAGCTAATTTCTTCTCACAGCACAGTAAGCTCAGTTTCCACTGACTTCTGCTCTGTATAGTTTATACCCATGAAGAATTATGTGAATTCCCTGAGTAGGTGGCATTTTTCTGCTGTTGACTAAACAGGGCAGAGGAGATGATTGGGGTTTTTGACTCTTTTTGCAGATAGTGATCATTCCAGTCCAACGTAGCATGTGAATTCTGTGATGATCGTACTGCCTGAGGTATCTGTTGGTCTTGGCGACGAAATGTAAAACAATTTGTGATGGTCATGTTGGTACCGAGGATGAGCTTGTGAAAGAGGCCTAGGGGAATTCAGTAACCAGCTCCCTGAGCGAAGAGGAGAAAAGGATGAAATATTTTCTGCTGCTTAAAGTAGCAATAAATTCAGAGAAGACAGAATGATGTAGGGGGATGTAACTTTAATAAGTCTCTATTTTCTTACAGTCAGGATTAAAGTTTTATTTGGAAAGACTTGCCCTCTTCTGGAACAAAGTTGTTACCATTCTTGAATACTTGAAAGCAACACAATTAGAACTGCAAATCTGACATAATTTCATTCTTTGATTATTATCAGGAAAACAATCATGTCCTCCTTAAATAACTTGTGCAAGCCTGAGCTCCTGCAAGACAAGTAATCATTTGCATACTTATTAATTCTGACATTTTTCTAAGTTTTTTTTCTCCTCTCTTCCCTTGGTTAGTTCTAATAGTATCAGTGAAATATGTAACTACTATTCAGATATCTGAAACAAAGGTCACTCTTGAAAAGCAAAAATATCAGTATTTTTATATCATACTTCATAAATCCTACTTCATCTCTATCTTCTCTGGAAGCTGAATGGGAAATTTCAAAAAGGAAATAAGTGGCTCTCATTGCAATATGATGAAGAAAGTTTCATTGAAGTAAACTTGAGTATGGTAAAGCTTATAGGGCTTAAAATTTATTTTCCAGACACACGTGGGACTTGTAACATGTTTTATTAGAAGAACAAAATAATCACTAAAGTTTAGTAGGTGTGATTCCTTCCACAGGGACTGCCTCTTACTACTTCTGTTACCTTTACCACAGTTCAGGTCTTTTGATGGAACTCAAATATAAAGAGGAGACAGCATAAATGTATTTGTCAATTATTGGATCTTGAACACTAAGGAATACTCGATCCATGTAGGATGTTAGCTGCAGCTATACAGCAGTCTAAACTTATTTTCTAACTAGCAGACTAGCTCAATTTTACTGATTATTGGAGATGATAGGCAAATATTGAGGCTGTCATCCTCCATAAGAATTCTTAAAATGAAACAAAACCAGAAATAAAGTGGTTTACGTATACCTTGACTGAAAAAAAAMCCCCTAAATTTAATATTTAGGAGTCATTCTGTGGTTGCTAAGTCCAATATATGGACTTACTATTGACATTGATGGTTTTATTGCAATATTATAATTTTGTTCAGTATTTCTCAGCAGCTTTTTTCAGACAAGCATTATTTTTTATTTGAGGCCCCTCATGACCATATTGTCTATTTAACCTTATTCTCTCTGTACAAGCAATAGGAGTGAGAGAGAAACTGCGTACACTAAAGGAAGCAAGCACAGTAATTTGAGAGAAGGGACTAGGATGAAGTCAGATAGTCCAAGAAGCTCACTTACTCAATAATTTTCTGTTGATCAAGCAGATGATAGGCACATAGTACAATAGGACTGCAGTCTTGATCTGTGGTTAACTGTAATACAGGCAACAATAGCAATCATACTGGCAATACTTACTTAGCATGGCATTGTATTTGCAAGTGTACATGATTTAAGAATCACACATGGAAGAAAGGAAATTCAACTAATGTTATTCCCCTAACATTAACTGATAACATACTGGTGTCAGTGCTGATGCAAATTTAGTTTTGATTGTTTTTTGTGTTGGAGATAATTAAAGTTCACAGATTGTAAGTATAGATAGGAACGTTGTGAGAATCCAGTCTGATCTCCTACATAACATAGATTATAGATTTTTTTCATCAATCCTTGTTTTGAATCGGAGCACATCTTCTGAAGAACACACCATTTCAAGTAAAATATTTATAACATTGGAAAACCTATCACAGATCATAATAAATTGTTTTAAAGCTAAATTATTCTCAGTGTTAAAAATTTATTTCTTACTTCATGTTTGAATTTTTCTGGCTTCAGTTTTCTGTCGTTAAATGCTATACCATTTTTCACTACGAAGAAGGCACAATTTCTAGAAGAGTCTAAGTGAATAGTAGGGAAAAATATAGTTTTATGAGTTCACTTGCAGGCCTATCTATGTGACATCACGATATCATGAATTTTTTCAGCATTTGTTTCACTCCATAAAACATGAGCTACATATACAAAGAAACACGACAGTTCTCCTTTCAGATAATACACAGACTTCAGAAACAAAAATTGTTTTGTAAACTTTTTTACCTCAAAGTAAGAAGTTTTCAGCTAGTCCTTAGGGTAAGATATCACAAAGCAATAAAGTTTTCACAAATTGATTAGAACACATTGTCTTTTCATAAGCATCTTAACATGAGGCTTTATGTCAAGAGTGGAAAGTACTGCATACAAAATATTTCAAAAACACTTCTGTGAAGCTTCCATATGCTGCATTTTCCTAAGGTAGTCCCAAATGAAATCCTGATTCTTAACAATACTGGGTTTTAGGAAAGTTTGAATAAGAGCATGATGTTGTGGCTTTGAGAATAGCATTTACCTATTTTGTAACTAGTTTAGTTTTTACTAAATGTTCCAAGAGATGCAATGTCTCTCAAGAGTGCTTTACTTCTAATTTATCTTGCTGAACAGATCCCGTTGTAGTAATGTGGTTATATTTAGGCACAGATAATTTGATTTAACTTTAATACTATTTATTAAATCAAATTTAGCACTGCTGTAGTTTCTTAAAACTGTTCAGTTTTTCATATTTGAAATATTAAGTATCTTATGACAGTTCTTAAAAAAAAAAAAAAAAAATCAGATAAGAAAAGGTTCAGGTTTAAGGCTAGAATTCACATGATCTTAATATTAATTATCATTAATGAATCACTGGTTCCATTAGTAATAAGAACTCAAAGCTTTTAGAAAACCTGTGTAACACATTTAAAAAAGATAGTTCTGACTATTAAGATCTCAGGAATTCAAGTATTAACTCAAATTCGTCACAGACATCCTGAATGTTTGTTCAGATCCCAGAACACTGAAGTTAATTAGAGATTTGACAGCAATTTTCATGGATATAAGAGAAGGCTCTTTATCTGTCACTTCATGACTCACCTCAAAAGATATCAACACTGTATTATAAACTTAAAACTATTACTGTTGAACAAGAGAAACCACAAAGCTATAGAAAGAGAAGAGGAAAGATCAAAGTCCTTGTACTGACAGAGTACACATGAGCTCACACTACCCAAGAAGTAGACACTGCTACATAGCACCAAAGACAGTAAAAGCAGAACAATCATCTCCAAATTGGATGAACAAAGAAAGTCACTGCTAATCTGATATGGAGAAAATATTACCTCGTAACTCAAAATCTAGTGACTGAATGAATGAAAATGTATGAGCAAGACACACTAGCAAGGCAGTTGAGGGGTTTCTCAATGCCACCAAAAGCACCAGTTTGCCTAATCCAGTATCTCTTCTCTAGCAGTAGTCAGTCTCCAATGGTTCAGAGGATGGTGGGAAAGGGAGCAACAAGTAGGCCCTGATGCATGGAGTTAATTACCAACAGAATAAACAAATCAAATTAAACAGTGAATAAGTTTCCTTCTCAACCATCTGCTGCTTTCATTCTTAAACAGCAAATGAATTCATGAATTAAATACTTAGCAAAAAAACAGCCTGTAGATGCAACAGTGAATATTGCTGGTAAACCCATATAATTGCTGCAGGACAGGATGTGTCACGCGCTGTTTTATATCTTGTTTTACTTATGGCTTTTACTTTTACTTTTACTTAAAAAGCAGTAAAGAAGAAAAAGAGTCAGCTGTAATTTTTCAGATATCAGATGTAGAACTTCTCAAAAAAAATAAACAAAATATTCCAACTGCTTCACATACCATGACGTTAGCAACACACATGCTCAGGGTTGATGTTTAAAGCTGAAGGCCTCCAGATATCAGTATAATGAAAATCTGTATGCCAGCCACTGTATCCCATTTCATAGTAATCATAGGCAACATTTCATTCAGTGATTTTTCCCCCCTTATTTTTCCAGATTGTAAATGTTATGGAAACTTGAAGAAAGTGAAGTTAAAATTAATGTGGATTTAAAAGCTGAAAAGCCAATCAGTACCCAAAAGAAATTTACTGTTATATATAGGTCCTTATAGGTCCTCCGTATTGTTTGGTAACTCAAGAACTTTCTGGCTAGCACAGGCTTTGTCTTCTTTTGGTTTTGGATCATCTTCCAGTACTCAGGGTCAAGGTTCTGTTCAGCTCCTGTCTTATTCTGAAGCTTTCCAAAGATTCTTAAATCTACTCTCCTGGTTTCTATGGAAACCCTGAGAAATTACACAAAGTTGCTGCAACAGCCATTCTTCAAAGCACAATTGGAAATAAAATTTGCTTGTTCTTGACAAGAAAAAAAAATTGAGTTGAAGCTGAATATGATTCAAAAAACTCCAGTGAATATTATAGACCGTTCTTTCAGTTCACTGGTTTTACAACTCTCCTACCCACCTATCATCCTTCCCCCTCTTATTTCTGAAATTTGAAAATGAAAATATCTAATTCATCACCATGACATCAGATTCATCATCAAATATTCTTTAAAATATTCACTCAAAATTTACTTCCTCTATTTGCTACATTTCATGGGTAATAATATAGCTATTAGTATATCAGCAACACCTAAATGTGGAATAAAAATGTTGATAATAACATAGCCCGACATACACAACATCATGGCAGAGTTTTCTCAGTTCTAAGAAACATCTARGAAAACAAGCACAGAATTCTCCAAGTGGACCCTGCATTCCCCATCATAAAAATGAGAAACATTTTAGTTAAATTGGAAGGAAGCTTCTTATCTTCCACTGTCCTCTTCAGCAGAAGGATTACATTTTCAGATCCTGTTTGCTTCTCAGACTGACTCAGATCTTCATTCCAAGACTGTGCTTTATCACACTTTCATTACACTCTTTTTTTTCTCATTATTTAAATCAAATGAAAAATTACACTGATAGTCTTGGTGTGATGATTATTCTATTGTGAAGAAATATTAACATCATTTAGTTCCCTGCCAAATATTAAAATTCACTTTTTAAGTAAAAACAATTAAAGGAAAATCTGCATTTCCAGCTTCATTGCCCAAATTTTAGTTTTGATACAGTGGAGAACTGGATCCAATGGAGTAAAGAAGACAAGGTGACATCAAAAGGCGTGATATCAACATACTGTAATCCTAACAGCTGTAGCAAGTTACAGAATAGGTATCAAAYGGTGAAGAGATCAATACTGAGCTTCTTTTGAATTCTACAGCAGTAAAGTAGTCATCTCTTGATTAATTTCTGTCACTGTAATGGAAGTTATCTCACCACTACCTCTTACTTTCTAAAGTGCTCTTGCAAGGATCTGAGACAATATGAAGATACATAAACTAAAAGGAAGAAAATCTTGGCAAAAGGAAAAAAAAAAGGAAGCTATTGCAGAGACTTTTTTTTTCCTGTTGTAGAAGTATGCATAAATAATGTGCATAGTTCTCATATAGGCCATACTAATAGGTATGGGAGCATATATTGTCTCTGTTGCCTGGAAATGTTTGCTATAGTATGTAGGAGAGTTTTCAACCATCAAAGTGGAACATTCTAGTTAGATTTTTATCAGTATACTTCAGCACCATAGTCACTCCACTGAGACTGAATAGTTTAGGAAACTGGGAAAAGGTATAAAAGTTAATTGACTTTGCATGGGGACAATAAAACTAAACATTGAAGAGGGTGAGTTTGGGATACCGTGGAGGAGTTCACAGTATTTCTCTTCTGCCTCTCCTCACCATTTTGTCATTGGGAAATATAACCATTCTGACATTTAACATAGTGCCTGGCTCAGAGCAATTCAACTTTAACAGCATTGCAGAAGAATACCAATGTGAGCTTGAAAATTATCTAACTTGAATAACTAGATACTTGGAATCAGTATCAAGTTGGCATTGGCTTGTTTAGAAATATAAATTCTAATCATTCAATTCATGCTATTGCTATTTTCATTCCTGTGAGATTTCATTGAAAATATGAAAATAGTTTTCATGTTATTTTCATTCCATTGTTGACCAAATGGGTGAACTGGCTTCATCTGTTGGTTTGCTTTTCTTTATTAATAGTTAAATTTCTTTTACAAATATTAATCAAATGCATGTGTGTTAAGATCAGTATGAATTAGCTTGTGACTTCAGTGGGAGTAAGAATAGGCCCTACCAGACAAACAAGATTTTGACTCTTAAGAGCCAAGTACATACTCTGCTTTTCAAGTAGCAGCTGTTTTTTTCCAGTATAGCAGACGATGAATATTCTCTTGATGTAAATTTGCTTGCAATGCCAGGTCAGAGCCAAGAATTTTGAGAGGAGATAGTTTTATTACAAGGGTAGCTACTGAAGTGAGATTCCATTTGACCAAGTCTCAGTCATTCTGGGCAAGCTTTTGAAATTTAGGTGGGCTTTTGACGTTTTAGAGTACATCAAGCTCTATAAGAAGCAATGAGGCTTAGTTGCTTTGCGAAAAATGACATTGGGATAAGACAGCAGAGTTCATATTACAATGTTAGATAGTGTTTTATGCATTAGTTTTAGAAAGCGTTTTAACCTGTTAGTGGCACATGCTTTCTGGCAAATATCCCTTTTCCACAGATTTTCCACATCTGATGTTTCTCTTGAGCATCTTGTCAAATGAAGCACAAGGAAGTCCTGAGGAGAAGAAAACTAATCCATAATCTATTTTTTTTTCTGTAAGTAAGTGCCAAAATATTGAATTTACTAGAGATGAATTATTTGAAAAGAAAATTCTGTGCCTTTGCACCAACTTCACTAGCTCTCTAAAATCCTGAACCTGACCTCACCTCCTAATATTCAGGCTGTGTGAATTTTTCTTTTTTGCTGGAGGAAACAGAGAAGCAGATAAGGTTCCAGATCGAGTGCAGAAGTGGTTAGCAGAAAATGTACAAACTTAAGAGAAGYTGAATGCTACTTCTTCCTGCTAATCTGAGTCAATGAACAAGATGAAAAATGTGTAATTCYACTATGTTACTGCTCTCTGAGTAGACAGAATTACTTTATAGCTATTCCTTTACAACATTTTCTTCTTAGAAGCATATTAATTCCATTTCAATTATTACACTAAATGTACATTCATTTATAAATAATGAGTATCATTCTGTATAAAGATATATGCAATGAGAACTAAACCATTATAAAATCTAGATCTTTCTGTCTCCTCTTAGTGATAGTTCTACTGCTTATATAGCACACATCTGTAGTGAATATACTTTCAAAGACCAAAATTCAGTTTTCTTTACTGCTGAGTACTTAAGTATTAGTGATGGGCAAAATATTTGCAACACCTGATTTGCTTTCAGATATTTTAAGAGACACAAGCTTTCTCATTTCATCTGACTTTGTAATGTTATTAAAGAGAAAAATATCAAAGGCAAAATATATTGCATACAAGTAGTGGATGGAACTGTGATGCTTCTTAGAAAGAACTGATGTTTTCTTTTAAGAAAACATTGTATTTGAACTTCTTAATTCCCCCAGATAAAGCTGCTCAGAGAAAAAATATGACTGAAAAGCATTCCATTGTTCAACTAACCTATAAAAATACCTGTCTGTCAAAGTAGTCTTTGTTTCAAATGTCAGTGTACTGGTCCCAGTGTACTGTTTACTCCTTAGCAATTGTTTCACTCACCTACATCTCTAAAGAACTAGAAATACCTATACTTGTTTACACTGTAATTGCCTTCTAATTAATTAACAACTTTACCTCATTATGTGAGCATTACATAAGCATAAACTCTATGCTTACAATATACAGAGAATGTTTAGATAAAAGAAAACAATTTAACATTAATTAAAGAAAATAGGCAGACATGCTAGTGGCTCTTTCCATGCACCTTTATGTTCTCTAATGATCCATGGCACATRGATTTACTCCAGGAGTCTAGCCTTTTAGATCTTATGGCTTATATTTTATCTTTAACTGTTGTGTTTGTTCTTTTTATTTTTCAAAGATAATTTTATATATGTACATGTTTTCAAATCAAAGTAATATTAAATATATTATAATATAAAAATACGAAAAATTAAAAATATGAGCTAATTCACAAAATTGCATAGAAGACCTGGGGAAGAAGCAATATTCAAGCAGAGAAGTGGTAAATTTACTATGTAGGCAAGTAACAAGGGACATGGTCAGAAAGGAGATATCTATGTTAGAGTGCTAACTTTGCTCTTCATAGATCAAAAATCTATCCCACGTTTCTTTCTGAGTGACTGGAGGTTTACAGTGAGAAAAACAGGCATAGCTCTCAGTAAAGTGAACTCACAGCACAGGTTATAAGCAAGATAAGCTTCGTTCCACTTAAAGGACAAACACGATATATATTTTCCATGAGTTCTTTTTACTTTACTGAAATATATCTCTGAAAAATCCATGGAAAATTATGCTTTTACAGTCTAAATGTTAATTCAGGAGCTATGCATTAACAGTCTAAATGTTAATTCAGGAGCTATGCATTAACAAGCTCTGCAGAAGACCCCTAATACAAATGAGTAGCTGAAAAACTAGACACAGCTAGATACTTATTCTGTCTTAAATCTACTGCCAACAAACGTATTTCAGCATTATCACTGGAAAAGTATTATCACTGAGAAAGCAATATTCCCCGGAGTTCAGTTATGTGCTATTTTCAGGAGCCAGTTCATATTTTTATAAGGACTCATCAAGTACTCGCTTGCCATTAAGCTGTGTAACACTTCAGGACTAAATCGACAGCAGTGTTACAGCGCACAAGTAGGCCTCCACTTTCAARTTCATATTTTAATACCTCTTTGGGATCACCTTATTTGCCTCGTTTGTGATCCTCACGGTGCAGGCTGTGGTGACCCTGACCGGCAGCGCCCTGTGCCGGGAGGAGTGAGCGACCCCCAGCAGAGCCAACCGGAGCGGGCGCCAGCCGCTGCGTGTGCGGCGCCCTGCCTTGTGCCGCGGGACAAACTCAACCAGCCCCTTGAAACAGGGGGGCCTGCAGGCACCTCCTGCTCGGTACTGGTGATTGTGCCTCCTGCGGGGCCTTGCCTTTATCTAACAGTGCAGTGAGAAGAAGTTCTCATGGGAACATCGTTTCTGTTTGACTGCAGAAATGATGAATAGAGTTATTTCCTCATAAGAAAATCCTATAATAGCTTGGAAGACCGAAAGGGGAGAATGTCTGCTGTGGACAGGGTCTGCATGGTGTGCTGCACATGGGTCAGAGTCCTGTTCAATGCTACACTGCTCAGGGCTCCCAGCTTCTAAGGGGACATAAGATTTTTCCATGCTATTCTCTTCTAGTGTTAACTTTAATGAATAGCCTTTTAAATTACACTTTGAAGAGTCTRAGTGCCTTTCTTACTTGGATTGTAACGGACCAGCACCTCCTGGGGCAAAACAGGCCTACCAAGACTTTTTTTCTTACAGTGTTTCAAAATGTGATTGCCTGTAGGCTGTCCTTTGTCTTTTCCTGCAAACATTTTGAAAGCCCTGGGTCAACAGATGTTGTTCTGATTCAGAGTCCAGGTGAGCAATCCAGGGTTTCTTGGGTTTGTGATGATGTCCTGGCAAAGTAGAGTTGTTCTTCTGCCAGATCTAAAGATGATCTGTTTCCACTAACATTTCCAACTAACTGTTTTTTCTCTTTATAAATCCTTATCAAAGCCAAAGCTGAATCTGTGTTTGATTTAAAGTATAAATTAAATATGTTATTGGCATGGATTATATTCACTTCACAAAGCACATAACAGGATAGTTTTACATACTCACATGAACCCTGTTCCAGGCCTACATAAAACCCTCATAGCCACCCCCTACAAAGTGCTGTGGTATCCCCCTTGTACAAACTGAGAAACAACCCACAGTGGCCAGGTTTCATCCCACCAAACTTCTGGTATCCAACTGATGCAGCTCATTTAAAAGTTTTGCCTCTTTTGGTTCTCTCTGTAGTCAGTGGAGAGAGAGAACTGAGAGAAAAGAAATCTCTTCAGAGGAAAAGACACAGCTTAGGTAGAACAAGACCAAGCTGGCAAGACTAGGAGTTACGTTGACACCAAGGATGTAGGTGCTGCAGGGCTGCCCACTGTAGTATGCAGATGGCATCACTGCACTGGGCAGTGTACAGAACCCCGCATGAGGACACAGGGTCTCCATACCATGATTAATAGTTTGAGGTCCAAGGCTGGATTCCACACCAACCAGCTTATTGAACAGGGAGCTTCTTCCCCTAGCAAATAATTAACGCCTACAGAACTGGGTACCTCACTCCTCTTTGGATTCATAACCACAATCAGTTGAAGAGCTTTTGGAGTCAGTTGCCCAGATTTGCTGTTGTAAACAAGACTGTCTCCTCTAAGTGAGAAAACCAGTGTTTAAAGAGCTCTGAAGAAGTGAGGAGGCCATAGATTCATATCCCTTGTCTTGGTTAAAGAACCCAGTCCCACAGCTCCACCCTTCTGGATAGTGCCTTAACTACCAGCTGTCAGGTGTACCAGGATTTTTATATTCAATCATTATTTGTAAAGTCATTCCATTATATATTACTTCCCTTGTTTCATGTAACGAGGTAGAAGGGAAAAGAAGGAGAAAAGCATCGGAATGGGTGGGTGGGTGGGTGGGATGTTCTGAATGGGGAAAGAACTGCATTTCAGAACCTGTTCTAAAAAATAGCATATACAGAATGGATAGATTAAATTGGAGAGTCTGAAATCCTCTCTGTCCTTACTGATATTCTCCTGATAAATAAGAGTTCGGGTGTCCTTAGGCAGCACCAACAACAGTTTCCAGCAGCTTTGGTAATTAATTTTAATACCAGCTTGTCTGTCTGAAGGAGAAACTACTCCCTGATGTGGATCAAAGTTGCTACTTAAAGATTTCTAAGAGGTTGAGTCACATAGGTTTACTCAACACAGGTTTTGGAAATTGTGGAACTTTTGGGTGCCTAAGAGATGCTAGGTAAAGTGTTTGAAGCTAAATAAGGAATCCAAGCAGAACATGAAATTGGTCCCATTTATTCTCAATGCTATTAATCTACATCAATTAGCTCAGAGTCTCTAGAATAGTTAACGTTGAGTAGCAAGGGATAGAACCACAGTTACTATTTGGTGGAATCATCCTAAAGTTTTTAGGTTACATAGGCTTCATTGTTTTACACAGAACAGACTCTCTTTGGACAGAGTTTCTTATTCCCAGAAGGATTTGAAAACTATTCTCTTCCCAGTTGAATGAAAACAGTGCCTCAGCTGTTACATCTGCGGGGAACAACAGATGAATAACCATGTATCCTGTACATGTTGCATTGCACACCAATTATTTTAGTCATGCCTTTGAATTTAATGTTCTCTTTCCATACACATAAGTGATATTTGGACTTTTCAGAATAAATATGTTTCAGATGGTGACTTTTATTTATTTACTTATCTGTGAAAATTTTAGTAAACGCAAAGTTTTATTATTTTTGCTACAAATTATTATCCATTGAATTCTCACCAGAAAGAAACTTATTCTGCTTTTGTCCCACCCACCCATCCTCTCCCCCAGACCATAATTATTAGGAAGCTAGCACAACATACATGACAGCTGTGACTAACTCTTCCATCCATAAGATGGAATTTGTTGGCATAACGGTGTGGCAAGTGTTCCTGAATTAGACACACATGAAGAAATCCATGGTGTTCAAACCACTCATGAACAGGAAAAGGCTAATCATTTTGCTGRAATATTTCTCCAGCTACAGATCTAATTTCATTTTCAGGTTACTATTTAATTACTGTTACAGGCAATTAAGGAAATTTGTCTGAAGGATACCATACGGAAGTGTACTATAGTTGATGATAAGCATTGCATAAATAGCTGACTTTTCAAAAGTGTTGGGAACCTGAAGTTTCACTAAAGTGAGTGGAAGACCCTAAATTTAGTTTAGTTCCAGTCTGTGTGAACAGTTTTACAACTGCTAGATGGATCTACATTCAGCTTATGATCCTTTTTTTTTTTCAGATCAATTACCTATTTCAGTATTGTTCAGGGTCCTGCCACGTTTGACCTTAAACTTTACTTCAAATTTGACTTCAGAAATTTCCGAGGGAAAAACAGCAGTGAATTTGTTGATTAATAAAGTACCTTTATTTCTTTGGAGGTGGAAGGAAGTGTATGGAAAATTATTCTGTGATGGTTAAGTAAAAACATTAATTGCATCAATTGCACTCTTCCTCCTGGATATGCCGCTACTAATGTGTTTGTTTAGCAGATAATAGAGCAAGACTTTTTAATACTCAGTGATGCCTACAGATGATCCCTGATCCATAAAATGTCCAATATTTTGCTAGACTTTCATACAGTAGCTTGGACAATACGACAAAAATTTTCAGACAATAGCACAATATACTCGACCCATCAGTTTACATTGTTCTGTCTCTTCAGACTTATTTTTTGGAAGGCACACTTGGATATCAATGTAAGCAATTTTTCAGAGCGTTCTGAGATTGTATAAAGCAAAAATTTTGAAGTAGATAAAAAGGGAGGAAAATATTTGCCTTGAGAAGTAACTTCTAGCAAGAAAGGCATAGCAGGAAGCTTTGTCTCCTGTCAGGGTTTTTTCATAATTATCTTTTCAGATAATAGCTGGATATTCCCGATGCCACTAAAAACCAGTATTTTTTTTCTATGATGAACCTCAAAGGATAACAAGGACACATTCCAGCAGAAAAGCAGAATTGCAGCTGAGGCTATTGACACTTTGACATACAGTGGCAGTGAGGGACTTAACTACAGCTGCTGAAATACTTGCTGTCATGAAGCCAGATCTGAGTGCTGCAGTGCATTCTGGCTTATTTTGTATAACACCATGTATACATGCAACAAATTATTCATACAAATACAGCACTCTGTATTTCTTTTCACCCTTTTTGTCTTACTAATATTTTCCTTGTTTGCTGTGCATCATGGGTGATCTAGGCTTACGTGTTTGGCCAACATAACATTTCTGTGAGTAGCCAAAGACGGTTACATTCAAGAGTCTGTCTGGACTTCGGTCTTTACAAGCTCTCTCTTTATCTGTGTCTGCTAAAAATTGCTTTTAACTGTTCCGCTGAGCCGTTCTTCCTACCAAGTAAACATCTGAAACAGAATACTTAAAATAGTCAATAAAAGCAATTGACCTTTTTGCCTCTCTTTAAATATAATATCTACCTCTCTTTTTGAAAGGGCATACCTTTGACCACTTTTTGAATTTTATTTGATATCAAGGGAGGCTTAAGTTGTTTATTTCCTGTTACAGTCAGTTATTTACCATGTGAAAAAAGGAAAATTAGTTTCTGGACTTTATATAAAAGTAATTGATCTCAAAGTAAGGTTGTCTGTCCAACAGTAGTTATCCAATTCTAAAGGTCTACAAATGAATAAATAAATAAGTATACTGAGTAGACATTGACAGACATGCCAAAYGTCTGTATGTCATGCCAAATCTTGAAGTGCTTAACTCACTCAAAACCTTTTGTTGAAGTTCACAAGAGTCCGGATTAGGACTTGAAAATCAGGCCATTTGGAATTTGAATACCTTAATCGCTGGCAAAATTTAGTGTCCTATCATTTAAAAAAGAGACAGCTTTACAGTGGGGAGAGACAATGCACATCTTTGAGTGACAGCTGTGAAAAACTACATATTAAGTTGTACAGATCCAATTATGACCCAATCCAATTGTCAGTGAAGATAAGATTCCTTCAGACTATGGAAAAGTCAAACATAAAAAGAAAAATCTTGTGACATAAAAAGGTGTTGATGAAAAGTAGATTCACTTAGAATGTTCATTTAAGGAGAATAAAGAGAAAGAAAAATTAAATAAAAAGAGGAATATTGTTTTTCCATTCTCCAACCAAAAAATAGTTGACTTCCTCATTGAGGTAAACTGAATTTTTCAAATAAATTGTTCTCATTCATACCCACTTTTAGAAGGGAAATAAAAATAAAATATTAAATATTATATTTATTCTTTATGGGAAAAAATTAAAAAGCAAAAAAACCTCTAAAGCATCCAGGTGCCCTTGTGGCACCCTAGCCACTAGTAGGTGACTTCTGCATGCTTTCTAATATTTTACTAAGTGGTTAGTCAATCATCCAGCAGCTTGATACGGATCCCTGGAAACATTCAGATATCTTTATATTAAAGAAACCCAGAAATCAAAATAAGTAGAACCTTAGTTAATGTCCAGATCTATAGCTTGACCAGATCGGAGAATAAAGTAAATAAGATAGCTTAATTCCAGTGATTTGATGTCAAACACCTAAGCCTAAACCCTTATCAGCTTCAAAAACAGCTCAAATACTTCAGACCTAACCATGGAATGAGGGGGGTGGTCACCTTATTGAAGGGAAGAAACTGAAATGCTTTCTTTTGCCTTACGTATCCTCAGTGACTCTACTGACCCAGCAAGGGAACAGGGGGATTGACTGTACAGGAGTCATTTGACCCTGAATCAGCTTCTTTCTGAAATTAGCTTCCTAAAGAAAGCTTTAACAGTCCTTAAACTGGGATGACAGGGAAGAAAGGTTAGGCACCCGTCTCCTTGCTGAGTGCCTTCTGCCCGGGTCCTTTCTGGGCGCAGCACTAAACTCCTGCTCACAGCTTGCCTCCGAGAGAGAGTGTCCTGTTCCATTAAAGGCATTTTTGCAAAGCAGAATCTGAAGGAAGAATGCTTGAGCTGCAATGTAAAAGCTACAAATGGCTGTTTCAGAAGTTTCTAACTAGCTCTTAGTCTTACTCAGTCCTACCAGTAGATAGGACAGCATTTATGTTTGCAAGGTGGTTTTGTCATCACAAAAGACCATTGAGAGTTGCTTTTTCTTCAGATTTGGGAATGGTGTATCACCGTATCATTTTCCTTTCTGTCTTAGCTCTTTAACATTTCATTTAGAGGTATAATTAGAGCAGAAGATGGTTTTATTTTCCTTACAACTGTGTGTGTCACAAAAGAGGTAAAAAAACTTGCTAGTGAACAAGTCATAGACTGCAGATTTCTACATGAGCTACTTAAAGCTTTCAAGTCTGGTATACATTGACACATAGATTGGAAAATACAGAATTAAAAAGGGTTTAGAAGATATCATTACTGGTTTCCTTATCTCTGTAAGTATAAAACTATCCTCAAAATAGCAATTTAAATTGCTCTCCAATCCATGTGTAGGAAATATTTTTTAGAAATAATGATGTAGAAAATTTTTCATACCTGGTAACTCTGAAGTAATGATAAATGGAAATTACTAGTCATAAATAATCAGAACAGAGAATAATTGAACGTTTGTTTCAGGCAAGAAAGATCACTGCAGCTGAAGTCATTCTGCAGTTGAGAAACAGCATAAAGCAAAAATCTAAATTTTATTCAGTCTTATTTAGTTCCTTAATCAAAAGATTTTACATTAAGATTAACATCTTATATAACTTGAGCTGTCCARAATTCTGAAGGCATTCTGAAGTTATTTATGCTACCTTACCAAACAAAATAATTTATCTTAGACTAAAAGTGTATTTTTAAGATATATTTGCTATTCTGCCTAATTTAAAAGATCTGGTTTGTAGTATTATTACCCCGTAAAACAGTTGCATAGATACATCCTGCACTGCAGTTCACAATGACTACCCAGAAGCAGGCATATAAACCAGTTTTGCCACTGGACAAAATGTTTATAAAATTACATCCCTAGATTCTGAAAGCTATGAAGCATCCTCGCCTGTGTACCCACTAATTCCCATACTATCTACACACATTTCAGTTCTTCAGCGCTGTACAGACACAGCCCTTGTCGTTTCAGAAKAACCTGTTTTATAAAGCAATTTTAACTGGGACACTTCTGAAATTTTGTATAAACCTACAATTTATAGTTTTTCCCTTTTGTGGTCTTGTTGGGTACAGTAAGATTCTCCAAGCAAATGCAGTGGGGTAGCTGTTGAAATGCTACATTTTTGCACAAATTATCTCCTAAAGAGAGCACAACTATTAATATTTTCTTATAACCAAAAGATGACTTCATGATACCCTAACCTTGAATCCTAAGCAATATCATTACTTGAAAGCTACAGGGAAAGAAATCTAGAAGCTTTAAAATTACATACAAAAATAGAAAATGTTAATGGTTTAAGGTGAAATTCTCAGTCTTTAAGAAAAGATGACATTAAAGTAATTTGTGCAGTTTACTCATATTCCCTTGCTCACTGATATTACAGCAAAGAATGTAATTATAATGGTCCAATACTGTTTTTCCAAATAACAGACTTTTGGTTATTAAACTAAGATATGACTGCTGAAAATATGTCAGAGATTTTTCAAAGGACCTTTGTATTCGCATAAAGTTTTGGCCACACCTCATTCATAGCATAGSTCAATCAGCTTCCAGGATGACCACAAAAATACAGAATCATAAACCATGAAACACTTCTCAGGTACATGACTAATTTTTTAACCTCACCATAACAACAGTTTCTTTTTTCCTCAGTTTTTTTCTGAGAAGCAGCTAAGTGCCGCTGCTGAAAACTCTTGCAAAAATACAAGGTCAGATATTTAACAGATCTTCAGAAAAATAAAAATAGAACCTTAAAATGGAAAATATTTGGCAACTTATTCTTTTAGTGTCCTTCCCAGTATCACCTACAATAATGTAAAGGCAAAGTATGGGCAGGTTAGCAAACTTTTCCCTTACCCTAATTTTATTTTCTGATTCTTTTACAAACTCTCTTACCATCAAGTAGACAAACTTGTTAGGCTCCCAATTACTTTTAATTCTGGAGACTTGCACATTTATGCTACTTAAATAATTATGCAGTTTTGACAAGGAGTTTAAAATGCATGTCATTCAAACCAGGGGATGGTATTTTTCTCAGTTACTTCCACTGTTGACATATGGCATGGGAAAAACAAATGGGGTACTTGTCATAAGGCTGCACTTACTGGTGTTATTTGCTAAGTAACAGAGCCATAGAACATAACTTTCAAAATACTGTGAATTTTCTTTGTTTCCCTTTTTGGACTCGATGATCAGACAGCTGTCACACTGTATATTTTACTGAGATTAATTTATACCTAAAATTTGGGTAATAATATACTAAAGAGAAAGCTCTGACTTCATTAAAAAGAAAGAAACTTTCCCTGTAACTTCATTGGGATCAGTAGTCTATCTAAAAATTTTATGATTAACTTTTTGTGCATATCAGTGGTGCTTGGGAACACAATCATGTACTGTACCTCTGCTGAGAGCACAATGATAAAAGACTCTCCTAAAAAGCTTATTATCTAAAGCTGTCCATTATGGAAGCAACTTTCCAAAATAAAGTCAGTTTTAACCAAGAACAAATTTTCATCAAAGAGAAGCTATACTGTGAGGAACTGCCAGAATGAATCAGCTTGTCTTGACCCCTGTTTTGTCCTGAACAGTGACCAGTGGTGAACCCTTAGGAAAAATACAGAAAAATAAGCATGTACAAAGTGATTCTTACCCCCTGCTCTTTATAATCAGCAGTTCAGGCACTTTCAAAGTCAGAAGTTAAATCCACCTATGCTCCACTAACTTCTCCAGACCTATTTTGAATCCATATATTTTTTGTGTGTCTATTATAACCTGTGGCAATACTCCATAAGTTTATTTGTTTTATAAATAACTCCTTTCAGATTGCTACTTCTTGTAATAAAGCTACAGGAACACCTGATTAGATGATCAGCTTGCTGTTTTGAAACAGATTATCCTTTTCAAGTTATCGTCTCCATAGAACTAATGATTTCATAGACTTCTGCCATAACCTTCTCCATTACATATTTTGGGAGTCCTAACCCATTTAATCTCTACTTAGACGGAAGCCATTCCTTACCTGTGAATATACTGCATACCCTTCCTTCTCTGCTCTGTCCTGTTGAAATGGAGTGGAAAAAAGTATTCCTGTACAACTATTCCAGATGCTTTCTATTAGGCAAATTGAAAGATAAGGCAAAGTGGTGGATAAAAATGATAGAGGTAAAGGAAATAATCACAGCAATACTGGCCACCACCTTGCTGTCATTTCCCCCATCTTTTCACAATTTCCATTCTGTCTCCTATAAACCTAAGAGCATTTATAATTAGATACATTCTTGTTCTTGGAATTAGAAGTAAGTTAATTACATGTGTTTCTGATAACTTGAAAACAAATGTTTCAAGGTGTCAAGCAAGTTATCAGCAAGATCCACTCATGGCAGGAGTTCTGGAGTCTGAGTGAGAAAATAGGAGAACAAAAGGAACAAAACTCACTGTGAAGAGCTAGGTGGAAAACCCATAAAGACAAAGAAAGGAAAGGAAAGTCAAGACGTTATCATTCACAGCTTGGTTCCTTGTGGCTGTTAATATCACCGTTTTGTCTAAAGAAGTAGTTTCCCCTGATGTAGTGGAAGAATGAGCAGTGCTCATCTGGATATGAAAGATGAGCAAAGATGTGCAAATAAATCCAAAAGGACCAGCATGTAAGTCACCTTATGAAGGTGGCAGTTCTCATTCTGAGTTGCTTACAGGTGAAAACATGAAATCTCTTATACATATACAGCTGGGTTTGCAATGGTCTGTATAGGTCTTACCTTAAAAAAAAAAATGTCTAAAAGAGACAATGCAGCACTAGTATGCAGTGCGGATTAAACCCTTTTTGTCAGGAATATGTTTGAATTGACTTAATAGGTCATTTCCATTTCTAGGACATCTCAGACTTCTCTTTATGACTGTCTGAAAGCAGCGGAGCCTTTACAGAAGGGCAGATGATTGTACTTACTCTTTGGAAGGAGTAAATACCTTTTCTTTCCTTGAGAAAAAAAAGACCAATATATCAATCCTAAGGAATTTATTTCTGTGGCTTCAGAACAGTTGTCAGGACTGGGGATACAAAGAGGCAGTCAAAGCTCTGTGGCTATTGTCAGATATATACATATTTACATGCATATATGTTTCCAAGGCCCTTAACTTGTGAGTGCAACTTGATCTAGTTATAATACTGCTTTCATTTGTATTGGAAACTCAAGAGGACAATGGGCTACCTAGTTCAGGTATACATGAAGAGAAAGCTATTTTTCTCTGTATTTTTCATTTTGGTGCCAAATGCAGCTAAACCAGAACAGATACTTCACCTAATTAGATATATTTAAAGAAATGCTTTTCTTTATTAAAGGCTTTAGAGCTAAGCACATAATTAGTGTATGCTGTAATTAAGATCCAGTGAATTATAGATCAGTTGGCCTATAGCTAAGAGTGCAGAGTATTAATTTATATATTTTTACCTGCTATTTATATGTTTTGTCTGCAGCCGAACCCATGTTTTCATGTGTAGATATTTATGTAGAGAGCTTGAGAAACTGAAGAACTTCTTTGTTGACTATTTAATTTCATTGAATTTTAATCAAATTAGAGCTGTCTATCTGAAGGGCCAGATTCTCAGTCGACCAAAATGAACATATAGTAAGTGGACGTCCTTTGACACCAGATAACGTGCTGGGTTAGATGCCTAGGCCATTTGTAACATTAGCTAAGTTCTGTTTCATGGGTTATGAGCAACTGCAAAATTATTCCCTGATATAGCGTTGCTGACTGCAGTAGAGGGACAAAAGGAAGGAGTCTACCACATGATTTCGAAGTATTAGAAGTCCTAGGTAATATTAAAAAAAAAAAGTAAGATTTAATGTAAAAAACATTTCATATTAAACACAAAAATAGTCCTAGAAGCATGAGCCAGATTCAAGGTCTTCCAAGGTAGTCTACCCTTTGATACAAAGTCAAATTCACCCTGTGCTTCCTTTCTGGTCCAGTATATCCTGCACTCTTATCTGCCTGGGGACATCTTCAGAAAAGACATGCAGATTGTCTTCCCACACTTCAGGACACTATTGTCTAGTGACTAGGACATGAGCTTTGAAGGTGGAGGATACAGATCAGAGTTTTCAGGAAAAGGATGGGACTGAATCTGGGAGTCCAACCTGCTCAGTGGGTGCACTGAGTGGTATGCCAGTAAGCAACACACTGCGTGGGAAACAAGGGAAAGGCTTCTCATTGTTTCTCTGACTGTGGTCTAAAACTGACCTACTTTGGATTTGCAGTGTGTGAAGAGAGTGGTCCTGCCGTGTTCTGTGGCCTCTGGGATTGTTTACTGGGTTGAGCTTTTGGGGTGATTCAGACTTCACTCCTCCTAGTTTCTCAATCTAAACTGAGCTCAGACATGATCTAAGTGCTGAGCTGCTTAAGCCTGCCAAGTATAGGACAGTTCTGGGCACGTGCAGTGACTTAATAGGTACCTGAAGAGATTTAACATCAAATGTTGAATAGCTTATAGAGATTACATGTCTCCAGCTCAGAARGTGAGTCAGGACTTTGCAATCACAATTTCCCGTCAGCAGCCCAAACTTATTTTATTTTAGTACTTAAATCTTGTACTGGAACTTGCCTTGAATGCCCTCTATATCTAAAATAAAACAAACAAAATCTATCACTAAAAAGTAGCAGGGTTCCTTGTTTCCAGTAGTTAACTGCAGAAACATCTTTCTTTAGAGAACAAACCTTAGAAACACATGAATTGCTCATCAGTAGATCAAAAACTCATAAGCYGGGTTTCTGCACCCATGACCCTTCTGATCTAGGTAACAGCAATACTTACCCATTGCATTTAAGTAAAGAAAATGTGCACAGAAACAAGAAAAATGCACCAAGCACATGACATATTGAGAATAAATTTGCTTGGTAGTGTGAACAGCATTACTGATACTTAACCCCAAGTTAACTCACCTCAATGCCATTATTTTCTGAAATAATTATGACATGCAATAACAGAAATATTTCAGGAGATGTTGTCTGAAATCAGGTGAAATGAGTGCTGATCATCACCACTGAATATGTGAAGGATTTAGCTGAAGATATTTGAATTTTTAGGATGCCAAGAAATAGCCAGAGACAAGCTTCATAACAGGTTAGGCCACTCAATCCTTAAAAGCTATTTATGAAAATTCACTTTCTAAATCAACGCCAAGTTAGCTGGAACACCTTTGAATGTTAGTTCAGATGATCCAGGAGACATAGCCATGATGACGTTTATTATTGCCTCTGGTTAGGCACCAAAGAAGAAACAAGAAAACAAACAAAAAATCAAAATGTGTGTTCCTAAATTCCTTAACTGTTTTTGAATGTCTCTTCCCTCTGTAAAAAATATGTTGCAGTTCTCAGTTGTGCAAAGTGCTTGCCACTGCCACTGGCTTCATTTTTACCCTAAAACCTATGTATCTAAGTGCTTTACTTTGAGGTCATTCATGTTTGGAAATGGCAGGTCAAGCTCTCTTTTGTGACAAATATACAAGTGAGGCATCAAAACGAAACTGTTTGAATGAGTCATCAAGTCTTCATTAATCTATTTTAGGGACCATTTTATTAGAGGTTTAAATAAATTGTTGTACAAGAAGAGGAGGTTCCTCAAGCACTGAAGCAGAGTCTCAGATGAAATCAATGTTTAGGCACCTTAGAGTATCATCTGGGTTCTTGTCCCTAGAACAAAGCTCAAATAGATGGCRTATTGTTCCCAGCACACAGGTTCCTCAACTGTCCTGGATCAACAACATGTTGGTTAAATTAATTGCATCATATAGGCAGTGCACTTTGGATAACATTTTTTCTTTAAGCTGCACTTATCTGAGTCCAATAATACTTGTGATTTTTACAATTGATGGTATAATATTTTAAAACATTCTAACTATTCTTTAACTCTTTTGTCACGTTGTTAGTTACCTTGGGATCATTTGGATATACTTTTTTTCCATCCTTATTCAAGCTGAAGTCCATTGGGAAGGGAAAATGAAGAGTTGAGAAATCAAAAGGATCTGAACGTAGATAAAAGAACATTTTCTTTTTAAGGTGCATTTCTTTTTGTCTTCTTTTTTTTTTAAGATCTTTACCACAGACTGATGTTCTCAAGCCACAGGCTATTGAACTTTCTAGTACAAAGATTCACCTGGTGCTGAATAATCACATACAACTTCTGTTTGATCTCTTCAACATGAAGCTTTTAAGTCAGGCTGCTGAGACCATTGCCTATCATGCTGACCAATACTGTGTCACTTCTTCCTTGTACTTCCCTGCCAGTCTGCATTCATTTGGTGCCTCTTGCCTTGCCTTACATTCAATTATAAACTTTTTTGATGTAGTGACTGTGTTTTGTGTTTGTACAATATGTATAGATGTCTGAAGTGATMTCCTAAGTATTACCACAGTGAAAATATCAATCGTTATGTAAAAAAAAATTATATTCATTTAATTTACTGCTTCCTTTTTGCAAGAATAAAAATGTGTATGTCATGCTTCTAGCATGGTACTTCAAGATGATAGCTCTGCATTTGAAGGTAATTCCAATTATGAATATTTTAAATATAATAAAATAAGCTCTTTAAATATTCAACTCTGTGAGAGTTGGAATCAAAATGGTTTATTTTGTATGAGAAACTCAAAGATCAGTGAATTGAGAAATTCTTTCATTACTATGTGATTCTGAAAAGTGAGTACAGTTCAGAAAAGCAAAGAACCCAATATTTAGTAATCTCTATTTCTTATCTAGTAAGGTTCCATAGGACTATCTTTCCTCAACATATGCCTCATGCCCTTCATTCTGACTCTTCCAGAAATCATGTAGTCACTTGCATAAGTACAATCTATACGTTAGAGATATGCCTTTCCTTGTTTCTGGAAAGAGCAAATATATGGTTGGATTCTAAAAGCACTGCAAATGTATATAATTTCTAATTGTGGCAGATCAGATTAGAACACGTCGTGTTACTGTCTTTGTAAAATAGGCCTAATCTGCTAGATAAAGCAAAATTATTAATTTATATGTTATAAAAGGCTGAGAAGAATCCCTTCTCTTCAAATCATCTGCCACTCAGGGATTTCTCATCTGACACATTATAAACACTCCACCAAATACATCTGGAATTTAGTATCCCAAAGGTTAATTATACCTGCAAAAAAACCCAGATTATTTGTATACTCTCTGCAGAAATTCTAATTCAGTTCTTCTACGCACATGACTATACAGCTGCATTAAGTGGAATTACAGCCAGAAGAATCTCTCCTAAGCCACTTATTTGCAGTTAGAATAATTAGAAATATAAATATTCCAACATTCCCTTTATTAATACACACACTGAAGATTCTACTGGGATATATAAAAAGATTGAAGGTAAAGTGGATAAGTCAATTTACTGTAATTTTCTCCTTCACTTATTGCATATTTGTTCTTTAAAAGGCTGTGGGTTGACAATCTGCATGAAGACTCAAACCTGCAATCTGAATGTGAGATGTGGACTCAAACTGAGGATAAGCGGAAGTCAGCTTGTGTTGATGGAAAATATTACAACATTAAAGAGAAGTTTGTTGCAAAAGTTTTCCCATCATCTCTCTCTCTCTTATGCTTTCTCTCATATTCTTTTACTGTCCTCTAAAAGAATGGCACTCAGGCATCAGAATGTGGGTGGCCTTTCTATGTTCATAGATGTTCGTATGCCTACACATTTCCTATTTATTATGCCTGAAAACTAACAGTTACAATCAGAAAGAACATTTATCTGTGTGCAGAGATGGCTCCAAAGGATGGCAATTGGCATTGCATATTATTAATGTATGCTTTTTATTTAAATGCAAAATAACAAAAATTTAACTGGTATAGCATGACATTTCATCATATAATCATACTGAGGAAATAACTGCACATGTTCTCTCTTCCACCAAACATCCCCTGCACTATAAGAACAGTTAATCAGTTGTAGAAGAATATCCTAGTAGAGTCATTAAGTACAGTATTAATTTTTTCTGCAGCTACATGGTCTGTTCAAAAGGAAGGAGGTTTGAGTAAGGTTTCCATATCCTGGCAGTTACAACAGCTGAAGGTTGTTGTTGGCCATTAGAAAAACTGACCTAAGCTGTACATTGGGTTGAAAAGAGTAAGATAAAAAGAAGGGAAATTGATGCAAAAAAAACCACTTAACATTTTATTTGGACCTTTTTCTCCTYACACTTCATTCATTTAACCTTCTGTTTTTTCTTACTTTTAATACCATTATTTTAAAAATACCATTTAATTACATACTGTTTTAGCCATAGTCTTTCATTTCTGTCCTGTAGTTCTTAAGATATGGCGTTAATTTTTTATTTGCAATTGTAAGTCAAAGCCATTTTGAGTCAGATACTTTATAACTCCACAATATAAAAAGGAGGCTGTTGATTTTTGTACTATCCAGGTGTATCAATGATTGTGGTAAAGTGGATACTAGTTATACTAAGTTAGAATAAATGGAACCCCAAATTAAACATGGCATTCACRTCCTGTAGCTTCAGTCATTTAAAAGGCAGATAGTCTCTTATCTTTTGCGTGCTCTCTACAGTCAGTGATACCTCTGGAAGGTGGTTCACTCCACTGTAAAGTTCACATCTAAAATAGTCGCACATCATGAATCGTGTTTGTTCCTCTCTATTGAGAAAACCTGGGTGACTGGATAGGTTAGTGCTTATGTTTTAGGTCGTTAAAATGAGGAGTGATTAATTTTACCTTCTTGATCTGAACCCAGCAAACATATAAAGACAAACCTTTGTATTACTATCATTTTTAAACAGGTACATAAATGTAATTACATTATTGCTTTACTCAGATTGGCTTAGAATACCCAATTTGTTTTCCTTTTTGTTCTATCAGTCCCAATTTGTGCCAAATAACAAACTGTGTGAAACATGGCTTGCCTCTATTGTTTCACTCTTGTGACCTGATTTATGTCAAAAAAGTAGTTACAAAATATTATTTTACTGTTCATTTTTTCTAAGCAGTAAGGTCTGTGGAATGTAAAACTTTTACAAGGTGATTGTTTTATTCTTGCACTCAGTGAGGAGAGGACATTTAGCCCTCTCACTGCTGTTCCGATACTCTCCCTATTCTCACCAGTCTTATTCGAGTTTATTAAATAGTTCAGTTCTTCACCTTTTAAGAGTTTTCAATTTGGAGAAAATGAGCATAAAGTTGCTGAATTAATGGCATCAAATTTTAAAATATAACTAAGCTGTGCGATTAAACCGTATGTTTACGGTTTAATCTAAGGGTGACAAAGAACAAAGGGCTTTGAAATGTTCAGTTTGGTCTTTAGCAATTTAGCTAGGGAAGAAGAACCTGCATTGCATATTGCTGCTTGGAAATGGCACTTCTTCGTTGGCAGTAGCAGGCAGAATTCTTTTGCATTACCTCCAACCGGTGAATAAGGAACTCCTCAAAGTAGCTAAGATTTTTTTGTCTTGTTTATGGCTCACTCATTATTTTATACAGCACTAGTGTGCATACAGGGTCACCGGTTAATTTATTTGATGACTAAATAGTATATTGCAACCCTTACAATTCATATCATTATAAAACCATCACTTTAGTAATATGAACATAGCAAAATGGCATTTTAAAAGTAAGATGAGATATAAATGGCACCCACCCTCCTTGTTTATACTGCAGCAGTCAGTGCTTATTATTGTTCTGTGTAAAATGCTAAGAAAACAATCATTTCCAGGCTGGATAAAAGCAATGTAAATATCAGCAGGTGTATTTAGTGCTATTAACCTGGCTGTAAATAGCTTATTTGCACAAAATGTTCAGGAAGAAACTGTTATTACTTGGCAATGTTACTGGACCATAATCTTTAAACAAACCCTGAAATCATTAGCTAAAATCATAACTGTGTTGAAGTGGAAGCAAGTATGTATGCACAAGAGTGCTTAAAAGCCTGGTAAAACAGCCTGAACAGGAGCAGGCACCTTTCTGCTGGTCAGTTATAACAAAAGTAASAAACCTACTTTGTGCAAAGTGGGTTTCTTCTGATGAAAGCTACACTATCAAGTTTCTCGGAGACACAAAGATATAGGCGCCTCTGGATACAACTCCATTTCACAGCAAGGCACTTCATAACCTGAAACATCATAGCTGGAAATTGAAGGAGTGGTCAGATTCATCAGATAGCTATCGCTACCACTCTGAATTATTGATTGTCAAACTTATCTTTGTATTGTAATCAATAATGACTGGTTTGCAGATAAAATTTTTCACTGTCTGTATTTATACAGCTGGAACTGACTATAATTGAGTAACTCCGTCTTGTGTAATTCCACTGTTGCTGCATAAGAAGTTCAGAGAGAACCAATACAAAATACAGATAGAGAGCAACTGAGTTTTTTCAAACAACATTGAACTGTGAGGCAATTTTTTTTTTTCATTTTTGTTTGTTTGTTTGTTTCCCTTGGGAATGATCAGCTCAGTTATTAGTGGGCWAAAGTGAAGGAAAGAAACAAAAAGGAAAAAGAAACAATGAAATAAGTATTGACTAAATAGATACAAATTCCAGAACTTCTGGGAAAAAAGATGAAGATATCCCTATGCTGAAAAATGGAGAAATATATGTAACACTAATTATACCATCATGCATATTGGCCATAACCAATAGGCAAATGAATCAACAACAGGGAGAATACACAAGACACTGAACACAGATCTTTCCTCCCAGACAGTAGAAATAAATGTTCACTTGGTATAAGCAACTCATAATTTTCCAGTTGGAATATTTTGGTACTGGATTTTTTTAAGATTAAAAAAGTTAAGAAAAGCTGAATAATTTGTGTTAAACATCAATCTTGAACTTGTTCATTTACACTTGAATAAGGAAGATACTTGAATAAACTGTTCCTGACTCAATCCTAACTCAAATATAAAAAATGGTTGATGTAGTAAGTGTGACTTACTACTGTGATGAACTACCTTTTATCTTCTGTTTAAATATATTAGAATAGCATAAGGAATTAGAAAAGTCCTAATAGTGTGCAATTAAACTTCAGGGAGACAGTGGGAACTGTAAAATAGAATAAAAATAGATTAAGAAAAAGACATTTAAGATCAATTTATACTCAAACGATAATCCATTTAGATTGAACATTGAGACTAAACCTTGAGTCAAAACTTCAGTGTGACTGAGCACAAGAAAAAGGAAACCATAAGCCAAGAAAAAAGTAAAATGAATGAATGACGATGAGAAACCTGAAGTTTATATCTTGCTTCTGGAAAATAAAAAGGCAGCCAAAGTGAATACAGAGTACTTCAAAATGAAATCTGACACATCACACCCCCTCCCCCCCAAAAAAACGAAAAAAACTAACCACAAAAAACTGTGAACTTGCAAACTGGAAACACATCTGTGAACATTAGATTTCATTCACTGTGTTTAGTAATTTTCTAATAAATAAAAAAATAATTTGTTAGCTGTTTTGTTCACAGAGAAGGATAGTTAAAGCCAGTCAATGTCCACTTCCAGCCACAGATTTCTTCACTGTTGCATTTTTGTTTGAAGCTGTGTTGTCAGCTATAATTAAATCAATTATCAGGCAGCTGCAAATAATGATGGAAAACCTGGAATACTTCATAAGCTGACCCTTATAAGCAGCTCAAAGTTGTTAGCTACCTGATAGCTTCAAGCATTTTAATCCACAAGACTTGACCATGACTTTTACAAGAGCAAATACTTTCTCAATAGTTGAAGCAATAGAGTATTTAACAGAAATCATAGCGAAGATGTTCAGTTTCTCCAAGTAATGGATTTTAATCTCCAACCTGAGATGCTGAAAATGGATTTTTCTTTTTTTTTCCCCCCAACTAACAAACAAACAAAAAGATATCTTGGGTTAAGACCTGAAAACTAATGCATCTAAATTATTAGAACCATTAGAAAAGCCTTTTACTTAATGAGAAGTAATATTTACTTCAACAGCAACTAAATGCAAAGAGCACAGAATATAGAACTATTTTTGTCATCAGCAAACATAAGAGGAACCTGCAAAAGGGCAGATCACTGTCCTTCCTTAGGAGTCAAGTAGAACACATTAAGGTCAAAGTTGCTAAAAAAGACATGGTTAAGACGTTGTTACATCTTGACCCTCAGTACACTCAATTCTTCAAAATACCAGGAGGTAATTTTGACATACAATTACCTACAAGAGTTTGTTCAAGCAGTTAAATGTAGCCAGAAGCCATTTTCTGTCATTAAAGCATCCACACTTCTGATTTCAGGATGAATTTGGGAAATAAAACCTCTGTGAAATGATAGAAGTTAAAAGGATATTTCGGAATCTCAGTCAAACTTTTGCTCGAATTTAGTTTTACAAGGAGCTGACACTTACCTGAACTGGTTTCATCTGTCTTTAAGCTGCAAGTATATTTTTGTGCAGTCTAATGTGCTTCCTTCACTGCTATTCTTTCCCTTCACTGACAAACAAACCATTCATTTTTTTAATGCCTTATGCAGAGCTATTGCATCAGAAAAGGAAAAGAAAAATGGCACATAGTAGGACATTTCTATTAGAAGTGGGCTCAAGATGGAAGGACTGAACCTGATCTGAAACATACGAAGATAAAGGTTTTGGTATGTTTTTGCCAGATTAGGGCTTTTGTATGAGAGCCTTTTGGCTGAGTCTGGATCATATCTACAGCCCCTCAGTGTTCAGAAAAAAGGAGCTAAAAAAGACAGATTGAAGGTAGGAAAGATACGTATAGAGGAATATTAGGGCAATAATAAATTTATTTCCTCTATCTATAGTAAATAAACCCTTCTGACATTCTCTGTTTAAAATTCCTGGGATACTCTTGTCCAGGCAGAAATCTGATTCCAGTCAATCATATGTAGCAGATGCACTTATCCTGGTAAGATTTACTGATATTCTAAGAAAGAAGTGTGAAAGTATTAATTTATGCTTAAGTATTTTTTCTAGTTAGTTACACATTGGGATGTTTGGAATTATTATCAGTGTTTTTACCAAATCAAGTCCATTATTGAGCTAGTAAGAAATCAAGTACAATATTTTGGCTTTCCTGCTTAAAAACGTCATTTAGCTTCTGAGTGGCAACTTACAAGAAGTCGTTTTTCAAAGGGTCATATCTTTGTGGTACCAAAGCAATTAGTTTTACTGCTTAACATATCTAAGCACATGACTAAACAAAGAAGCTAGAGAATTTGTCAGCTGCTTTACTGTAAAAACAACCCCCTTCAGTAAAGATGGCACAGCTTTTGGATACAGTGTTTGCATATATATTTTGTTGTCTCAAAAATGTAGATTTCTAATTTTATATATTAGAAGGAAGAATAAAAAATCTGCATTTCCAAGATTGGCCCATTCTGGCAATGGAAATGAGATTTGCAGTTTACCTGTTCAAAATGAGATCTTTTTGTCTTTCACTGTGACATTAAACCAATGCACAAAGGCATGATCATAAATAAAAGATTTTATGTCTGTCATGTTCTTCAGGTTGAGTGGAATCTTTATGTTAAACAAATACACCTGTAATACACATGAAATGCGACCCAGAGGGGACCAGCAGGTTGGCAAGGTCTCACATTAAGGCAGCAAGAGCAACATGCATAGTATCTGAAAAGCAACTACTGCTCTAAATGTTAAGTATTTAAACAACAACAAAAAAAATTAATGAAAATTAGGTTGGAGTAATTACTGAAACTTTGTAGAGATCTGAACAAAAGCCTCTCCTCAGATAGGTATGCAGAATATATGTTCTAGTGGCCAGGGGCAATGAAATAACTCATATAATTTTGGCTTATGATAAGAACAAACCAGGTCAAAACAATTTCATTTCCTCTGTGGCAGAAAAACAATCTTTGATGAAAAGTGGAAGAAGTATATGTAATATATACATTCATAAACTTTTGGTTTTCTCTTACATGATAATTTCATAAGCAAGGTAGAGAGACATGCTATAGATCAGAAAACATTAAGCTGGATAGAAAACTGGTTTGAAAAAGAAGATTTTGATACATAGTAAAATAATAGTTATTTACAGCTCATCATGAAATTAGAGTCAGTTATCTGATGATGACCACAGAGATTTGTCTTGGACCAATGCCATTATTGTTATTAACAAATTTTGACAAGCATTTTCAACATCAGTACAGAAGGTGTTGCAAGTGGATCAGAGAACAAAGCATGAACACTTCAGAAACACTGTCCAACCTCCAAAGTATTAAATAAAATGAAGAATGAGAATGATGAGATGTCAAGAAAAAAATAACCAACAGTGGGAAATTTGAAAACCATCTCATCTAGGGAAAGGACCAGAAAAAGTCTGGAGAGGACTGAAAAGGGTAATGCTAAAATGATCTGTGCTGGATCCAAAGGTCCACCTAACTTACCTTTCTGCATCTAACACTAGTCAATAAGAACTGATTAAGAAAGACTATATGAAGTAGAATAAGATGGACTGACCCCTCCCTAGTATATTGTCTGACATTTTTATATTAAAAGTCTTACAGTGTGTAAAAGACACTTCACAAAATAAATGAATGTAATGTTCTCAGCATCAGCTATAGATTCAATCTTAAAATCTGTAAATAGGGTAAATGCCAAAAAGAAACTTTTAATAGAGTTCAGGGAAGTTTCAAATCACTATCAGGAGAGATTTCTCTAACAGTAGGTTAGACAAATGTTTATGAGAGATGATAGCTGATCCTGGAATGAGTCAGGGAATGAATCAAATAAACTCTTGAGATCTCTTCCAGACATATTTTCTATGATTCCGTATCTTCTCAGTCATCTTCCAACCRTCTTCCAGGTGTTTTTTGTTTCTTTGGCAGAAAATGTATAATGTGTTTTATGAATAAACCATGTGCAATGTTTGGCTGAGGAAGACGAAGTGAAGAGGTCACAGCTCTTCACAGGTGGAATATGATTCAGCAGCACAAAACCAGAAAAGACTGAAAATAAAAAGGTCTGTTCAAAAAATTAGATGAACTTTAATATCTGTCCTGGAGATGCCACTTGAATTTGAAAAAATGAATGAAGCCCTAAGGGGAATTAAACGAGAATTCAGACTTCACATGGGAACACATCACAGTAGTATCCCAGTGCAAGTTTTGAAAAGAAATATTGTTTTCATTCAATAAATGAGAATTTTCTTCTCTTCGTTATTCAGCACAGCTCCATGTATTTTATTATCTTCTTTCACCCACCATGTTAGTAAAATTTCTCCATTTTTTTTACTGTGTTGACATTCCATACTCTCAGATGTAGGACCAGACATTGTACATTTCTCCTGCATCATATGCCTTCTTGCCAATACCTGAATCTTTAACTATTAAATTAGAAATCATTTGTGTACAGGAAGCCAGCTAAACACAATTGTATTTATCACATCACAATTATATCATAGGTATTATCTAGGGCACCACTAAAAATATGCAACAATATATAAGCTGAAACTACTAAAGCTTCATATAGGATTTTTCTTCAGCAATTGGCACCCAGCTGGACAGCATACTTACAGACTTCTCAGTCTTCTTGTATCAAATAAAATTTGGAAAAAAAAAAGTAAATGAACATTTCATTTAGAGGAGATTAGTTCTCCTTTACAATTCCATTAGAAAAAAAATGTTATGGAATAGTATCTTTCTTTGTCTCTCATTAATTCTATAAAAGTTTTTTCTCACTCCCATAATTATGGAAAATCTTATGCCAGAAACAGCAAACTAAACCCCACCTTGACTTTTGTACATGGATGTTAATCAAGGCTAATCAGGGTTGTCCCTGTAGCACATAGCAACATAATAGTTTTTCTAAACACAAGTACACCCTACAGGTCTTAATTGGTTCTTTTAGAGGCACTGACATGTTGAGGTTCAAGTAGTTATGCTTTTCTTGGTTTGATTTCTGCAAATCAAAATTTTATAGCTAACAACAAAACCCATGTTTACCTTCACTGATCTTGTCCATTTTTGCTTTGCTTCCCCCATGAGGATAGATATTTTGTGTGATCTCAGATTCATGAAGAACAGTCACTAGTGAAAACCACTTCTTGACATTATTTTTTCTCCTCCATGTCTATGATTTACTTTGTGTGTCCAGCAGTCCTTAGCCAGCAGACAGGTAGTACAGAATTAGTCCTTTCTCAGACTTCTTACGGAAGCAGCTTGTTGCATATGATGAATGTTTCTTCAACCAAACAATATATGTTCCAAGAATCTCATTATTGATCTTATGGTGACATGTATTAGTGCAGGATTATATTTGTTTTTCTGAAGCGTGGCTTCAAACTTATTTATGCTATTCTTCTTTCTATGCAACCAATTTGTGTTGCAAAGTATGAGGAAATTAATGGTAAGTAGCACTACAGATCTTCCATGTCTACTATAAGCATTACCTACTCAAATTTGCTATCATATATCATTATCCTATGTGTTAGATATTGATGCTGAGCAATAGAAAGATTTGAGTGTTTTTGAAAATGTACCTATTCAATTGTAAAGAGTGGTTTCACTTCACAAAATGCTTTGAAGAAGTTACAACTATTTTTTTCTTTTTTTGGTAGCAAGTTCATACATTTACCTAGATTGTCTACAATAGTTTTGAACATTGTTTAACTTTATTCTATAAATACTGTTTCACTGAGACGACTGCAGTATAAGTGTAAGTGAAATACCCTCTGTGGGTTTCAGAGAAATCTGGAAAGGTTCACACTATGCTCTGTACCAAGAGCTCAGACGTCACTTTCCATGGAACTTATGACAAGGTGGTGGAAAATTTTAGCCATATTTTGGCTGTTAAATCAAGGGAAAAGATTATCATTGCCAAAAACAATTCCCTCTGTAATGCTTTACCTCACTTATCTGCAGCATTCTGCCTGTTATCTGTTTTCTCTCCTCATTGTTCTGATTGGCAAGGGAAGTACAGGTCACTCTGCAGTGGCACCTGAACACAGCTGCACAGGCTGCTCCTTGTAATGACGAGCTTATTACACAATAGCGAGAAATCAAAATGCACATTTCCTGGCAAGCTGAAAGGTATCACTTTCAACAGAAGGGTAACTAATGCAAAGGGGAAAAAGAATCCTTCACATTCACATCTTTTTGTAAAAGGAACTATTGCCTAAGTTGTGTCTGTGGCAAAATATATGTTGAGGTCTGATTAATAAGGAAGCTGACACAATGAGAGGAAAAATGTTTTTAGTGGATACAAAAAGTGTTCTGATCAAACGAAATACAAGCCCCATCAATAATGGCTTGAAAGAGACTGTCTTTCTGCCTGCACCAAATGTTTTTTAAAGACTGCTTAGGTAAAAGTGAATTACATTGCTCACGCATTTAATGCTATATTTTTCTATGTACCGCTTGGTATAGAGTACAACAGTGGACTGAAAACACAGTCATAGTGGTCTGAGGGATAGTTATTATAATTTTTTGGCTAGATAATGTGATTTTATTTCCCAAGCAGTTGGTTTCTATGGAATAAGAGAGGCAGAAAATTATTTCTGCAAGCTGGAATTGATGAAATGTCTTTTTCTAAGCCACGCATGCAAATAATTACTGATTAAATTATCTGTTAAAGTAATTAAGATGAATTACTTACTCACTGCTTTTGTATTTTTTTGCAGGTTCACTTATACTTTATAGACAAACTGAGTGACATGCTTCACTCCTGAGTATTTATAATCATTCTGCTTAATTGAGCTGTCAATTGCTTGAAGAAACACACCACAAAAGTCTTCTAAAAAACATCCAAAAATTGGGATTTAACTGAAAGATCCCCTTTCAGAAACAAATGGAGAATTATATTAAGAGTTTTGTGAGGCAATTTTTGCAATTTAGCAAAATAAGATAGGTTGAAATAGAAGTATGTAAGTTCTCGTGCCATTACGGTAGTTTTCATTTGACATTCTCCAAATCAAATCTGACTTCATTTTGACTTTCCCATAAGGTAAAAAACAGATTTGTCTGAGGTTTATTATGTTTTCTCAAAACTGTCACTTTTAAAGATATGTAAACTACAACCGTAAAACTATTTGTTGATCTTTTGCAAGTCTTCGTTCATGTTTAGAGCTGGTCTCCCAAGGAAACTTCCTTAAGATTTTGACTTGTCCAGACATTTCTTGTTGTACATTTTKCAGCCTTTCTTGTCAACTCAGTTTTGCAATGTAAGCAGGACCCAGAAACATGCTAAGAGAAAGCTTATTTCCTTCTAAGTCCAGAATGGATCATTATAGGAAACTCTTGAGATTTTCCAGATATACAGGTTTCAGAGGTAATATAAAGAAAATAGTATCAAGAAAATCTCTTCTGTGCTTAACTACTCCAATAACATAAGTGGGCAATTGGCTTGAAGATCAAGGTCCATCACAAAATGAATGTTTTCCCATTTATATCAGAATCAAAACTGATGTGCTTATCTTGGTCATTACATCTGCTTATGGATGCTGGAGAGACGGCAAGTGACACACAAGTAGATTTTAAACCTCAAAGTGAGAATGCTCTCATGAAATGATATTGCAGTATGCTTTCAGAGGTTATATGAAAATCATTTAATCTGACTTTCCTTTTTCTTTTTTACATTATCTTTTCAGAAAATTTTTGTTGGGGTAAAAAAATCAAACCCCTTCAGTGTTATTTTTGTTTTTTATTTGCCTCACATAACTCTTGCCCCTTCCTTTCTGTCTTACTTGAGGCTTGAAAAAAGTGAAACTAAGCTTAAAAATTATATACATGTAGTTTATGAGCAATAAATTTCCTTTCATTTTTTTACAGTTAATTTCTGCTTCTTACACACACCCTTGCCTCACATATTCCTTTATGTTCAGGAGGAAATAATATACTGTCCTAGAAAATTCCTGGTTAGCGTGCGCATTTCAGCTTTTAAAGTATTACTTTACACACTTCTCCATAGGTTGTTAAAAGTTTTTCAGTTGCATTGGATCAGAGTCTATCAGGCAAACACTTCACGTGAAATACATGGCTGGGAATTCTGSTCCAGCTTAAGTCACCTAAAATTAGGTGTCTACAATGTGAGCTGGTGCCTAATTTCCCTTAAAGTTAATAGAGCGCTAGGGCTTGATGCAGTTGCCTAGGCATAGGCATTCAATACCATCTCAGGTGCACTAGAGTTTGCAGTTCCAACTGCCACCTGAAGGACAACCCCTTTTAGGTCCTGTGACTTGCCGACGCTGGCCTCATCAAGACAACTCACATCTAGGGCATCTGAGATGGCACTATCTCTGGAAACCTGTGTTCAGGCTACACAAGCAACATCCTAAACAATACAACCAGTACAGTGGTGTAATTGTTTAGCTAACTAATCCCTGCATATTCACTTGAACGTGAATTAAACTGTTCTGTAAGTTTTATTCAGTAGATCTCCTTTCATAGCAGCTTAGGCATATCAATATACATGCAAACATCTACATTTGTATGTCTTCATTGCAAACTGATTCACATCCAGATTATTTGTCAAATATCAAATTTGAGAGACCTTACTGTGCCTCTTGTTTTCCTTTTAAAAGTTGAAATTAAATCCTTGAGAGATCAATATGTGGTTTCCATATGGGGTAGAAATACAAAACTCATTTGCACCTCAAGAGGTCATTTGAGTAGTTGTGACACATCATTGCAGAAAAGTACATCTCACATATCTTCAGTTTAACCAGCTCTTCTTAGGAGTTTAGAAGAAAATATGTCTCTCTACAAGCAGCTAGAGACCCTTCTTTTGCCCACAAAGAAGGCTTCGGTTTGCAGTTCCTCAACTGCTTTATCTTGTAATGAGAGGAGAAGAATCAGGTCATTCCATAGGACTTCAAGAAATTAGGAATACAGAGTTGGAGGGATCCATTCCTGAAAATCTTCCAATCTGATTACATAGCCAAAGATACTAAGCTGGAATGATTTAACAAGCTTTCTAAAATAGTATACAATTGCAACAGGATTTTCCCAATAAATGTATTGAAATTAAATAGCTGAATCAAAACATTTAAAAATTTAGATTTAAGGTTTCCCCCATTTAAATGATGAACTTTTCCCTCTTCAAATTCTTACCAGTTGTGGCTACCTGAATTAAAATAATGAATAAAATGAATAGAAATTAATATTATCTTCTTTTAATCACAAGACAAAATGATCGGCTTAATCCTTAAATTTGGAGAATACTTAAAAGTGTACAAGGGCTCATTGATCAGCACTGAATCTTGATTAGGTGAGCATTGAAATCAGCAAAGCATCCAGGCAGACTGGTTAAAACCGTAGAGTGCATGTAGCAGTGTTCTATTTCAAGTCATGTCTCACACTCTTACAAAGTGATGTGCAATAGACTGAGAGAAAAATTTAACTTTACCATCTTGCAGAGGTGATTTCCACAAGGTCCAAATTGGAGATAAAATAGATTTAAGGGGCATCCTGAACAGACACTAGTTGATCACTGAGTTAATTGGAAGTGATGAAGCTATCTTATGTGATAGAAAAACTAATCAAGATTTATTAACCTCAGGTAATAAACCCTTTGAGAGGGCTCTGGAGAAGTAGGATAATCTAATTTGACCATTTCTTGGACAGGAAGACTATCACTCACAACAAATGTCCTGCTCACAGTTCTCATTTGTGTTCCACATTACGTTTGTTGCAGGTTCGTAGAAGTTCTGTGATGTGTCAAACTCCACTCTTTCATCTGGACAATGTAATTCTCAAATAAATGAACTTGCAATGAACAATTTTAATCTAACTCCGTCGTCAGAGAATAAGCATATTAGACTATTCATATTTATCAGACTTCTCATATCCTCTCATCATTGTCAATGATGTGTAACATTCTAATTGCTCACACATACAGGATTAGTGAAAAGCTAATTACAAAAACTGCTCCAGAGATACTCTCAAAAGACTGCCACTCTCCAGGCCTTTTTCAAAAGGTGTCTCTGACATAACTGACTCTAACCTACGAGTTCCCATTTCTTCCATCTGAAGAGAAGTGGCTATTTTTTTATCATAGCACGCTCTGTTGACTTTGATCTTTAAATATTACAAGGAGATAAAAAATGTAGCCACTCAACTCTGTTCTACTGTCCAGCTCTTATATTACTAGTTTTTTTAATGCGGTTTATCTGTTCAGTTACATTAGATGACGTACTTCTGAAAGTCCTTTAGGCTTCAAGTAGCTTATTGCTGCTGCTTTTGCAATAAGTTTATAACTTCATGTTTGCCTTCAAGTCTCCCTCTAAAACCACAGATATTTGAATAATTCTATAGCCACTACATCAGAAGACACAGACAAACAGCAATGAATGAAGTATCAACAAGATGGCACTACTTAGGTCAGTGAAAAGTTTCTCACTAACAGCATAATACAGTTCTAAATAACAGTAATTTTTATCTTCAATATTTCAATATCTAAAATAACTATTTCAAATTAGGTTCAAGGACAAGTATGAGACAAAATTCAGGAAAGAGGAAAATTATGACAGCTTTCACATTTCCTGATGATTTACCCCGGTTATCACAATTTTCCACACTAATTTAGTGCTTTCCATATTATTAAATCTATCTTGAAAGTATGATTACCTGAACTACTGGTTATCAACAATATTAAGAAATTAACCTTGTKACTTCCACAGTGCACTGACTGGTTTTCAGACAGAGAAGGCAGTCTTTTCAGTGAGATGCTCAGGTTCTACAGACAGACAATCTGCACATATTTTACACTGCCAAAGGTAGAGTTAATTAGTTCTGCAGAGTTTTGTGGTGATATGGGTAGACTTTCTAAATTTAGTTTAAATCTAAGTGGTATTATTATTATTACTATGATTTCAGTCATCCGTGCAACGATATGCTACACTACGGAGCCTGAGGTGTATTCATACAGCATGAGATTGGTCTCAATGTATACATTGAGTATCCTCTAACTTTATCCACTTTTCCATGAGTTGTTTGCTGATGCTTTAAAATTTTAAATTCTTTTCTGCCTTATCAGATTGACTTGCAAACTGTGAACATGACTGCTAGGCTCTTACATAAACGCTCTTGGCAGCTCCTAACAAAATTCCTTTGTGCGAATGTTTATCTTCTTGGAGATGGTATGCACGAGCCATAAATTACAGTATGATTTTTATTTTTTGCATAGCCCTCTGTGCTTTTTTTTGGAAAAATTTTCTGCTGTTGTTTATAGTTTCCTTATAAAACTGCAAAACCTCTTTATGGAGTCAAGTTATATTATAAAAAAAATAGAGTTATAGCCAAACGGTTGGACTTAGGAAGTAGAAAGAAGAGATGGAGTCTAGTTTATCTCACACTGAAGCTAGTGAGCCTTTGCATCAATTTACAGAAGCCCTGGACCCAGCTTTTAAGTTGGAGAGCTAAATATTTTTTAATATTTAATATTTAATATTTTTAATTTACAGAAGCCCTGGACCCAGCTTTTAAGTTGGAGAGCTAAATGAATATTTTTCTAAACAGCAGATGCTGCAGCACACACACACAGACAAACACACACACACACTGGATTTTTTTTGACATTTATTGAATTAAACAGATGTTCAGTAGCCAGAAACTTTGGAAACAAGACTTGGGATATAACAAGTTCAGGACAAAGCACCAAAAACCACATACAATTGGATACATGGAGGACAAAGTGAAACTAGCAGATTAGTTTATCAAGAAAGAGACAGGAAGAGCTGCCAAACACAAGTGAAAACAAGACTTGAGGAATCAGTCAGGGATGAAAGATATGGGGAGGGCCATAAGTCTTTGATTAGAATTTTTAATAAGGGATTTCTTCTGTGTTGTGAAACATACTGTAATTTGTCTAAATTTAAATTAATCTGATATTTTTCTCTCAAGCAGAATTGTTAAAAAATACAGCAACAAAAAGCAGGTTCGATAAATTCGAGGAGTGGCTTTTTGTAACAAGGCTATACATCTCATATTTGGGGGTTATTTTCAATTTACACTTATGCAAATTAGAAAATATTATTTCAAGTTCTGAGAAGATACTGGCTGACCTCTATTATTCTGAAACTTTCTTAATAAACATCGTGGTCTCATCTGGATTTTAAGATCATTGTAATACATCATACACCTTTTGTTCATTATTAAAAACTGTAATTTAATATCACCTTAGAGACAGACACATAAATCAAATATTAAAGAGGGATGAAAGCCTAATTAATACCATCTCTTGCTCATAACTTCTCTTATTGTAAGTGAAGTTATGAGCAATTGTTTACACAAATTTAATTCCTGTGCATTTTAATAAGATGAATTTACAGCTTCAAAATTATAGCTCCTCTTTCCAATATTTAATTTGAGGAAATCTCTTTCATCATTATATAAGCACATACATTTTATATGGAGCTTTTGAATAATAGCATTTGGATCTTGGAGAATAAATGTTTAATAATCTTGTTTAAAAGTGTGTTGCAGAAGCTAATAAAAAAGTGGAAATAAACCAATTGGTTATTATAACTATGATGGTCCACTGATATCTGATAAAACCCACATAACTGTTTCAGTTGCCTCAGTACTAAAAAAAAATGAAAGTCTACATTATAAAACCGGTATTTTCAGTTGCTGAAGCTTTTGATTATAGCCATAATAATTACTAAAGTCATTCCAATGCACAGTCTAATTCTGGCCATAGCTAAACCAAGAATTACTCGATTAATTTTTTAGATACCCAAAAAAAGGTTTGGATTAAGCTTGAGGTTTTAGCAAGGAATTTTTAAACATTTTTTACAAATAGACTCTCTGAAAGCCTCATTTTGAACAGTCTGAACTTCCTTAAATGTGTTTTTTTTAAAAGATGTCAGTACAGAAAAAATAGTGCTATATTAGAAGTCAAGGTTAGCAAGTTAAGCATGTACTTAAACCTTAAGCACGTGAGCAGTCCTGACAGATAATTATTAATTCTAATTAATAAATTAGTTTTGATACACCACAGTTTCTACTCTCTGTGGTGAATTATAAGTACTTTACATTGGAAAAGAAAAAAGGGAGAGGCACTTCTTGACACAGCCATAGATTTCAGATGATCATCTTACCAGCTTGTACACTTCAGAGAGGAACACCAAAGCTGCAACAAAGATGATAATCACAAGATGAGTGGTCGAAAAATTATTCCAGGTGGCTGGAGAACTCAACAGTGAGACAACAAATAGCTGAATACGAGGAACAGTAGCGCATTCATATTACCACAAGTTCAAGTGTTCAATTATTCAGTTTCTCAGCTGGCATAAATATTTGGGGCATAAAAATGAGAAAGTTAGAACAGCATGAGACAAGCCATGCGTAAATTTTTGTTCAATTTAATTTCAAAATTAAAAGACAAAACATTTCCTTAATTCCAAAATTAAACTTCTATTTTTCATATTTTCCCACCTTAATATATCGATAAATAACTTCAGTTCACCTGAACCAATATTTTGTAGTGAACCTGAAGTACTACGAAATTTTTTCAGCCAGCCTTAGTTTGAAAATGTCAGATAAAATGACTGATGAGTATCAAAAAAGCTCTCTTCAAATCTCATCACTTTACTGCTTGGTTTCCACTCACTCTGTTGTACCATATAGCCAGTGATATTTATTAGTTATCTCATGGCTGTGTGCGCCTGAGGCTTGGAGTTACTCACTGTCTCTGCTACAGTGTGAACATAATAGGATGGCAGCAGGTTCCCTGAAGAAGTGCACTTCAAGGGAGAATATGATGTGGAARAGTAGATTCAGAGCTACTGAAGAACACAGCACTGACCAGTCATAGTTACCTTTTTCCTTTTTGAACCCATCTTAGATGTTAACATTAGCTATTTTTTAGTAAGGTGTTGGGTTTTTTTTTAAAGATATTATTTCCTTGACAGTATACGCAGATGCATCTTTCTACAGTGCACAGAAATAATTTTCATTGGAAATTCCCTCAATTTTTGAGGCAAAGTCAAAATGGTAAAAGTTTATTCTTCAGACTGATGAAATTGTGCAAGTCTGGACTATAGTAGCCTACAATTTCCTACTTCCTCACAAGCGTAAAACTCCAAATACATTATGTGTACCGTGTGCCAAGTGCTTCATTAGCTCATGCAGTCATCCTTTGTGGGGTCAGCTGTCCATGCCTCCAGYCTCCTGCTCTTACTATAGGAAGCAGGTGAACTTCTTTTTCCTGGTGTTTTCCTGTAATACTATAACACCATAGTGGGACAGTGAGGCTGGCTTTCACAAATTGCAGGCATGAAACTCTGCTATTGTCTGGCCTGTCCAAACTACAAACTATCCTCACAACCTGTGCCCATGAACTCCATGAAGTTTCCAGTTAACCATTTGGTCTCCCTAAATCCGTAAAATGACATAACTGTGTATTTTGCAGCTCAGTCTTATCCATACACATACTCTTCATAGGCCTGGCATAGTTTGGCAAAATAATATATTTAAATCCAGGTACATTTTTATTCTGTCTTTCATTAGAAGGACAATAAATATTGTCTTCAAAAATTCTATTACCGAAAGTTCTCTGGTCGACTTGAAAGTATTACCCAATAGAGTATACTAACTTGACTCCATGACACATGAACAATCTAGTATCATCCTAATACTGAAGAACTGAAGCAAGTTCATCTTACTGTTAGCAGGAATTTTCTGAACTTTCTGCTGATCATTCCAAGGGGGTTTAATCGAGGATTGATTATCTGCACTGAGGGATTGCAGTGACCTGGAACTAAGCATCCTCGGTGTTCAATTCTTCAAGTGTATTGCAACATATCTGCAGTCTCTGCAATTTCTTTAGGAAAAGTTGACACTTCTCAGAATGGCAAGTGTCCTTTTACCTACACATGGTACTATCTTAATTCATTTTTTCCTCTGTTTTAAATGAGTTCTCTTATTACCATTTCAAATCATCCACAATGGGGGCTTGTAATTTCTCATACCAGGATGAAAACAAATAGCCTGCAGTGAGTGTCACAATTTAGTATGTCGCTATTTGCATTTGAAAGAACATGTCAGTGAAATTGCCAGCCGTGTCCACTACAAGTTCAAGTGGTCACATCCCACCTTTCTGCCTCCAGTAAAGGGTACCGCATGTTCTCAGAAAGGAAGCACCTGTTAGGAAACGCCTCTCCCTTTTTCAGTCCTTTGAGATCTCTAGTAACAGACCTTTGGGAAAGGTCATATATCTCATTAGGTTTATCAAAATTAGCCAGGAGTGACTTTTAAATAGATGATAGATGCTGTCAGTTGTTTAAAAATARAAGGAAAAAAATCAAAAGAATGCCATGCGTACGATAACCTCCTTAAAATTAAAGCTTTGGAAATCATCATGTCTATTATATTAAAAATCAGTGAGCATACACAATGTATAGCTTCCAGTTTGCAGACTTTTCTTAAACTGTTAGATTTTCCATCTTTTTCTTCATCCAGAAAACATCAGAGTTGTTCAGGCACAGCAAGCACTTATTTCACACCCTTGCTATAGAACTGAAACTTCACAGAAACATTAGGTAAGAGGAAATAATGATCTCAGCTGATAACTGAATACATATAAGAAGGCCAATAAATGCCTTTATTAAACAGAACAACTCACTTTAATGCCCTAAATCACCCACAATTATGTTTTTTCTATCATCTCCTGCGCTATACTGCACCCTCCCCTATATGAGATAATTCTTTTGGAGCGATGAAAGTTTTTGAGTAGATTAGCCAATTTTTTATAAGTTCAACTTTTGGACAATCTTAAGAAAAGCTTCTGTGAACTCTGATTATACTGGTATCATCATTTATTTTCTCATCTTATTCCCTGAATCTTAGGGAAGTACTCAAATGTAATAATGTGCAAGTAGCCCAGTGATGGATTTTTGGGTACCGGCTCCTCACTGTCATTAGCTGAAAAAGTAATGCCCTTAGCAGTTAACAGGTAGCACCGCAGGGTCAGTACAGGGCTGTGCATAAGCTTCTAAACCCCCCACACTGCAGATATTCAGCAGAACATCCAAACTTAGTTGATTTCAGAGCCAAGCAGTGTGAGTGCTGAACTTTACCATCAGGGACATATTGGTACTGAGGTGGCTACACGTTTGSGTAGAAACACGTCCAAAGACTGGTGATGATTACTCAATAAATACCTCAGAAAAAGGAAGAATTAAATATGTAGTGAGGAGCATTATAATGCACTTCTGAAAGAATATAACTAGTTTAATGCAAAAATGTAAGTCATTGCCATCGTTTAAAAGCATAAAGATACACTTTAATCAAATGATCTCTTCTAACTAGCAAGCTGCTGAAAAACATGTATGCTTGGTACTTAAGAAGATGTGCAAAGCTGCAAGTAACTCACACAGCTGTTTGTTATAAGGCAAACTTCTGAGGAAGATGCTGTGCTGGGAAGTAAGTCTAACTGGCACTATGTTCACAGACACAGAAAAACTGTATGTAGAGGAAACATCTCCTAAACAAAATTCTCGTTAGGGTAAGGTTGAGAATGCAGGCACACAGCTGTGATTTAAAATCATATTATTCAAGTATGTTAGAATTACATTTTCTGTCCTTTGGCGAAATCAGGAAACTAGAAAATGAAGCAATTATCAAAGCACCAATGAAGTATCTTAACTTTGAGTCATTAGTATGAAAATCCACTGATTTCCCTTTTCTCAGACACAGAGTATGGAACATGTGTATCACTTAATAGTGAGCTAAAAAAAAGGTTTATTTTAAAACTTTGACTTTGTTATATAGTCATTTCTTTTTAACCACTATGATTTGTCCTTACCAGTGGGAAATGCCACTACTTTGGCAAATGGCACTAGAAGAATTAGTTGCTATAAGAAATCAAAGGACCTCATCTGAGCCACACCAAGAACCACCTGCATGTTACTGAGGCCCCTTTAAAACTGAGCAGGGATAGGAAATGATTGCCATCAGCATGATTTTTTTTTAATTTGGTGTTTGTAAAATTATATAAAATCTGCTTTAGATGACAGAAAAAGCTGTAAGCACCAGAAGCACAGCAAGCATTGAGGTGTGCCAGGGCTGCAAGCTCTAATGATATGAAGCCTTTCATTATAGACAACTATTTTGTCAGATTATAGATGAAGATCATGAGATTTGTTTGAGAAATGCAACCTGAAGACATGACTTTTTATTCCCTAGCATTTGAGTCCTGGGCTTTTCTAAGGCATGAAGTGACTGCGCACAAGGCTTACAGGCCTGTGCATGTTGGTCTCCCTCTTTGGCTACATTCCATTTCATGAATTCTGTAGGCACACAATTATCTCCATTAGAGTAACACACAAGGAAAGGTAAAGGGTAACTTCTCTGCAGAAAAGAAAGAAACAGAAAAATTGTATCTGGAAGAAAACAGTCATCCACCAGGTTGTGCCAGGGTTACTGAGCTTTAAGAATGAGACCACTGAATACTCAATATATTATTTACTGGTTGTTAAATACAGGCAAAAAAAGTTTTTCCCCCTTAACGTTAACTGTCAAGGCACTTGTTACCAATAGATAACAAGTATGTTATTATTGTTACCTTTCTGATGTTACCTTTCTCTTATCTAACACTACCTTTCTGATCAGCTTCTTAGGTTTCATAAGTTGGTACAGAACTGAAACTTAATTTGAAAAGAAAAAGCAGAAGCACTTGCTGAAAACTGCTTTTTCATTCCATAGTGTTTTGGAGAAATAGGTAATAAATTTCACGCACCTAGCTTGGGTTTTTCTTTCTGGGTACTCAGAAAGTCTGCTTCTGTTTATACTACAATGACTCTTTAAATTATTTTTGCAGCCTTCCATGAAGAAGCCTTTCATCAGCAAAAATACAAATCAAGGAACTTTAAATGTACAAAATATCCTTTAGCTACTGGAGTGATTTGTAGCCTTCTACTATTAAAAACCTCCAACAGATTCTCAGACTTTCTGTACTTCTGAGTTTAAATAAAAATTCAGCTGAAATGTATCCATGCAATATGTTAACAACCCATCAAGCAACCCATATTTAGGCAAATAAAATCTTTCCACAACAAATCCAGTCATATAACACCAACTGCCCTTACTTCTTATTTCTTGTCCAACTGAAATGTCCTCCTGCGGACAGGAAGCAAATTTGAAGTACATTTTAAAAGAACATAATGTTCTTGTTCACGAAAAATGTTAAATATGTTATTTTTAATATTAAAAATGGCAAAGTCCTTTTTGACCATCATGCCTCCTGTTCTCATCAGATGAGCTACTTTTTGATCCTGTCTTGGCAGGTTGTTGTCAAGAAGAATGACCATAATATTGATCTTTCAATAGGTGCCAGTCTTATTCATTATAAACTCCAGCAATGTATATGGTAGGGCAGAAGACATGTATATGAAAGTATTTTTTATTCTTAAATCAAAGCCAGTAGCCACCCAAGAAGAGTATAAACATGCACTAATGAACAGTGCACTGAGCTGGCAATTGTGAGACCTGGGTCCTAGCTTCAGCTTTGTCACTTTTCCTGGCATATGGCTGCTCGTTTAGTCTTCCTGAATGTGATTCATTCAAATGTCTAAACTAAAACACAGTTTAAGTATCAGCAACAGTCAGAGACCTGTGCGTAAACTCGCAATCCTAGGCTCCCTTTCTTGTCAAGTGACAAAAATGAGCACTTCTAGAGTGTATCTATCTGAATCGGACTGCAGCCTCTAGAAGTGACTAATTCTTCCCTTTGACTATAAGGCAGACTACACAGAGACATTTAACTTTTAAATAGGTAAACCACATGAGCTTAATTCTACCCTATATTTCTCAGTGCCCATATTACTTGTCCTATCTCTAGACTTCAGAGTAAATAGTGTTCACTTGCTATGTATACAATGCCCAGTTTAACAGGTTTTTGACTGTATGTATAGCCCCTGAAGACTGGTCTCTGGGGCATTTGTTTCAGTCTGGAATGATGCACCGTTCACCCTGGAGTAATTTGGATACAGCATCCTACTATGAAGCTACAGAGAATGGTAAAGATGGAGCCATTTTTAGGAAAAAAAAGAAGTTTGATCTTATTTGTGGTCACTAAAATAATCAGAAACAGCGCTCTCTCAATAGAAATGTTTATCCCAACATCTCAGATATTAGCTATATTGTTTGAAACGTTTTTTTCTGAAGATAAAATTAGTTCAATGACAACAATAAAAACAGGGGGTTGGTTCACAGTATCCCTAAAGCATTTACATTTCTGAAGCAGGCTAGCAATTTTTTATCCACACAGGATATAGCTTTCAAGAAACATAAATCCATCCACAAGGACACAGTGGGCCGGGGAGAGTTTTGTTTTCTAGTAGTAACTTGGACTTTTTTATTTTCAAGAATTTCAGTAATGTAGTTTCAGTGTTAATAAAAATCTAGCTTTCTTGAGCTTAGAAGATCCTACATGTGGTTTGAGGGGTACACGATATGGGAAAGATCTTGGCAGATTCACTTTAAAGCTCTGGTCAACACCTTCATGTCCAATCACATTACTTTAGAGAAAGTCATTGGTACATGTTTTACAGTAGATGCTAAAAATCAACAAATAAAATAGACTGCAAGATATGAGAAGGAATCTTCTAAATTATACTATTCCTTTAGTTTCCTGAATTTACCTTCAGCTGAGTCAATGTGGTGATAGTTTTGCAACTTTCAGATGGCCACAGTCTTAATGAAAATGTAGTCTGTGACAGTATGAGATATACACAGAAATTGACTGTATAAAGGACTCAAAGTAACACCCATTATATGTCATACAAGAATATGCAGGAATGTCTGTTCTGTTATATATCACCCCTCAAAAGTCTTTTAGATATACGAAAAGACTTCTTCATCCCTCTGCCCTGGGACAAGTATAGCTGAAATGATTTTGTCCAAATATTAGCTTTTATTTCTTGTGAAACTTAATACAGAAAATGTACATGAGATGTAGATCATGTGTGGGGCTGAGCCTCTGTGTATCTTCTTGCTGTGAAAACAAGCATCTGAAGTCATCTTGATATCAGGCTTTTCAGTTTTAAATTCCCTGGCATCTTATAAACTTAATGTGGTCAAGCAAAATTTCCACATGGAAGTGTAGCTGAAAATACTGATTAGCCATAAAAGAGCATCTTATCTTCAGGCAGATTTATTTACAAGTTCTATTGACACATGGATGGTTTCATTGTTTGGTACTGCAGATCGCAAGTATTTCAGTACTGGATCAAAGACATGTCTAACTTTGGAAGGAACAATTAGAATTGTTAACAGAATTTAAAATTGAAAAGTGAATATCAGTAAAACATTGAGTGGTGTTTAAATGCAGAGAACATATTTCTACTATTAGCTAATTGTCAAACTTAAGTGAATATGGATTTACTATTCAGTGACCACATAGATTAGTCCATTTCATTAAATTTCACTGTTCCTCATCTGAAATGCCTATTAAGCGGTCATTGATTTGAACAAACCAGCAAACAAGAAAACATACAATACTATTATGAATCTAACACTAATTTCATATGAATTTATGAAAATATATGCTATTTTACTTGGTTTATTTTAGCTACTCTGTCACTTAAAATTGCAATGGGTCAGAACAGATTATGTGGTAAACACTTAAAAGGTTCCCTGCTTCCAAAAGGTGATTTTTTTTCTGTTTTACAATTATCATTTTCAATGGTATAATATTGTGAAGCAAAATAAAAAGAAAAGCAAGGTGTTACTTCTGAAGTAGTAATTTTTTCTTAGGAAAACGCAATGCCAGGCACAAAGATGTCATTGTTAACTTTGCCTCTCTCTGTCTTTTTATAAAGAAAACAGTTTAAAACAGAAATGCCTTGAGGATATAAAGCAAACAACAAGGGTTAAAATGTTAATCTGTTACCTTTGTGAAATGAAGCAGAAGGACAAAATGAACAGTGGAAGACAATACTGAAATAACCTTTTATTTGTAACATCCAGATAATGTTGTTCCTTAATCCTTCTAGACATTTATCCCTAAATTACGTTTGTATCTTATAATTGTACATAATTTGCCATACAGAACTTTCCTGGGTACAAATGCTTGCAGGCAGTATACGTGCAAAGGTGTAATAAATATCTGAAGCTGAATTAGAACAAGTGAATCAGAACGCTTTGAGAAGGGAAGAAGGCAATTTTCTGACAGGACTTTAGAGGTGCTATGGTGATTCAAAAATATATTAAATCACCCATAAGAAAATACAATTTGAGTCAAATGCACCATCAGTGAAATAAAAATTTTCTGATTTGATTGTCTCAGTAAGAATGAAGAGATAGGAAGAGGCTATAATCTCATCATTTTCAAAAACCAGCTACTGGCTCTACCTTTGTCATTTTTGACCCCTCTAATGGCTTTTTCTTTTTCTAAATGTGCCCTTGGCTTGAATTTTCATCTCCAAATAAAAAACAGTTTCATTCCTACATACTTAGACTTTTCAAATTTTATTGACAGTATTCACTTCTTATAGGACTAATAATTCTCAAGTAAGATGAAATATGACTTAAAAATAACCCTAGAAACTGTGTGATTTTAGTTAAGTCTTTTATAAATGATATAGCTTGCCTTAAGTCAAGCAGCAGCTTGCTTAATCCCCAATCCAATACCCATTTCAGCAGAGAGTTTTCTGACAGAACAATTTATTAACTTAAGGGAACCTCATATCTAATCCAACCTTTTGTTCAACCTCCAAGAACATTACAGATGTGCCTCCAGTACATCATGCAAATATTACCTTACTCACTTGGCTCTCCCTTTTACACTACTTCAAATCAGATCACCTTTCTTCTTGTCTTAAAGCTCACATTGAGTTTATTTTCCCAATAGTGTTTTTACAAGTCAACTTATCATCACAATCTGCTTACCTCTGGTTCTGCCCAAGACAGTCACTGAGAAGCAACTACAGCTGATTTTGTTTGTTGTATCTATACTTTATAACAAAGTGAATATAGTCTAAAAATTTTAGTTTTGTAAGTACCATGATAACTGAGAGTAAACTTAGCACAAACAATTTCTATCATCTGCAGTTTAGAAAAGAGTGTAAGCAATGAAATGAAATACCTTGGAAAAGCTATAGACTCAGACCCTTGTAATTGAGTAAAATGGTTTGCCATGAGAACATTAGTTCAGACTGATATTGGCTTTTAGTTTAGTAAAAGACACTAATCATACTCAATGTTATTTAGAAGTATTATAGGAAGAAAGATGATGATATGGTTCATTGAGATATACCATTGAGCGATTTCAATAAGATTTTAAAGCTRGTTAACAACAGTCACATTAGACAATGATTGTTTGCAGGGCCAAAAATATACTTTAATATCCAAATAATAAAAAATAAATATTTTTGCCTAAAGCCAAAACCAAAATAATATCTAGATTATATAGATTATGCGATCATTGCAAATCTTTCAAAGCAGAAGCCCAGCACAAACCAGCAAATCAAATAATATCCTCCCCTGTTTTTGTCATTTGCTCCATGATGTGGATGTGTATAATAAGAAACTGTGATATTTTCATTACCAGTTCCCTGTCAGAGGCATTTTCTTTCCTGGGCAGCTTTATATTGGTTTAAGGAACCCTGCAACCAATCACTGCAAATTAGGGCAAAAGAGTCAATTAATCGCCTTTGAAACTTGCACATTGTTGTCAAACTCATCATGAGATCTGGCAACAAAATGTTCAGAATACTTATACAACCCCCCTTTTCTTGTTTCCTCTGTGCCTACAGAGGTAAATAAGGGATAGCTATGTTATCTCTAAAAGAGTTTGGAGTTCAGAGAAAGGTACAATTACCTTTATGGTCTGACTTGTAGATCAAGTTTGATTGCAAGCTAACCATTGGAAAAGTTTCCCATCTAATTTAATGGCTTTGGTGTCAGGCACAAATCACTGATAAGAAATGGTTACTGTGTATCTGATGAGAGTCATCACTTCTGTAATTGACAGAAGGAATGGGTTTTTTCGAACGTGTTACTTAACTTTTTGCCCTAAATTCTTCATCAAGCATTAGCTGTGTCAGCTGAAAAAAACACATCAATGTTTAGTAAAGTGTGTGTGCATCTGTAATTACATGCCCATGATGTGTAGCTTTTAAAAGGTGAGAATAAAGGAATAAATAGATGTTAACGTCTTCCTCTCAGATTTAAATGGAACTCTGAGCTTTTAATCCATTTAATTAATTCTTTATAATGAGAATTTGTTGACCCAATGACACAAGGTGTTGCCATTTCACACCCCGCCACTCTGAACTGTCATCGACTATTGACTATTTGCATTAGCATGTGGTGCAGTTATCATAGGAGTGGTTTGTGAAGCATAACATTTGTTGCTGAGGACCTGATGTCATACTGTTATCTGGGAGTTTAATCTTCTTGTAGGTGCTGAATGTCCGTGAGGAGTTGGAGTGCATTTTTCTGTTTTCATCCACAAACAATCAAGTCAGTGCAGTTTGGGAATGCTCCATGATGCAAATCACATCAGCGAGTGGGGACAACTCAGAGATTCCCTTCAAAAATCTCACTCCTCTCCAAATGAACATGCTTATGCAGAAAAGCACGTCGTCTGTCTACCACTCATGGTCACCATGGAGCATTCCACCAGCATGAATTCAACACTTCTTATTTAACTTTTACCCAAGATAGCTCAGAAGAACTGAGTCTACAGAAAAGAAGTAAGAGGAGGAGTCATACAGAGCATGCATCATCCTCTCCACCAGGGATTGTGGAAACACCAGTTTCTTCTGCAACTGGATGGAGCTTTCCAAGTAATGGAGAGGAGTCATCAATAAGGCTTCGAAAATTACTATAATCCCAATTGGCCTGTACTAGTAGCAAAGGTTTAAACTGAACTCTGTCAACAAAGATCAGTCAGATTGTGGTGTAGTTCAACTACTGCCCACAGGTAAATCACCCTGAAAATATTTTAAAAAGTCATGTTGCTACTGGGAATTTGTCAGTGTTAAATTCATAGTGAGCTTCCAAATCCAAGTTTATCAAACATTACATTTAAAATGCATATGCAACTTCATGCTACCATCAAGAGCAAAGATTTCTAGCCCATTGGTAAGTAGCAAGGAATAGCTCAAAACTCATGTTTCTTTTTAAAAAAAGCCAAACGAACATTCAGATAAAATATTCAAAGTACTCCTAGGTTGATAAAAATAGCTGCTTATATATTACTTTTAGTCCAAAGAGAGTAGATAAACACACATCTGACAGCTCAGGGTTCCTCAGGAGCATTCTTAATATTTTTTCCCCAACATTGAACAAATATTTTCATTACAATTTAAAGCAGGAAAATTATTTTCCTGCAGGTTCTGTTTGAAATAGCGTTCTTTGATATTTTTACATCAAATTGAGAAGACAGATTTTCATCTGAATTTGGAAGCTGACATAGAAAAATTATTGCCCCAGTGAGTTAATAAACATCATGTAAAAAAGTGTTGGACTTTCAAAAAAAACACAGATTTTGAACTTCACAAAAGTGTTTTAGTCATGAAATAGTGACATATTTCAGCCTCTAGCCTCCATGTACCACAAAGAATTCAAATTGATTCAGAAGATTTTGCCATAGGCATCTGAAAATAGGTAGAGAAATATATGAATAGACTTATCTTTTTTTTGTTTTCTGCATATCTTTACTGTTCCAACAGATAACATTAAATTCTTTTACTTGTTAATGAATCATTTCTCAATAAGAAATATTTATTCATTTACCTTTAAAATTTTTGTAAAGTATCCAGAAAAGGTATGACAATAGAATGCCACCAATAATAATCTGGTAGCAAAAAAGAACTGACATTTTCATTCAACGTTCTCTGTTATTTTACTTGCCAAATTAATATTCACCAAGACCATTGATCGTTGAGATGATCCTCGTGTGTGTCTTCACTACTACAAGCCCCAAACTTGCTGCAAAGTTTTTGCTTGCACCCACAGTCATGTTTTATAGCAGTTATGTGCCACCACTGTTGGAAGTGGGTGGAAGACTTTACTTAACGAGACTTTGTAATAGTTTGCCTCTTTCTCCCCTTTCATCGGCTGATGAGTGTTTGGAGTATTTTTGTCCCATGTTTTTCAAATGTTCCTCTGAATATTTAGGCTTGTCAGACATTCACTCAAGAGTTACTTCAGCTGGTAGCCATGTTCCTAATGCCACAAAACTACCCTGTGCATTGCCTCTATGATTTCTGGTTTTCTACATGTGAAAAACTAAACCCTGGACAAGTGCAGATAGGTATCAAGCAGGTTTCAATTATCTCCAGTAGATATTTCAGGTAGCTATCTTCACTTTAATAATATTTCTGACAAAGGCTATTCTTACAACATTTCAGCAATATGATACAATTAACATCCAAATAACTTTCCACCTGCTAGTTTCACTCTGCAACTGGTTTCAGTCAAAGAGAAGCCCAACTTATCTATTTCCGAAGTCCATATATTAAATACAGTGTTTCTAAAAAAGAAAAGAAGAATGTTCCTTAGCTTAAAGGCCAAGTGGCTCAGTCCAGTTTACCTCCATACCAGTTCACCTCAGTACTGCTCCACAGTCTTTCCTTGTTTGCATGAAAGCCATGTGATCTAAACCTGTATAAAAGAATCTATTCAGCAAACCCCAATATTTACCTCATTCAACCTTACAAATGAGGCAAGCTTCCTATTTCCAGGAATCTACTGTTTCAAGTTTGTTGACAATTCTTTTCTCCTCATTTGTCTGTTCCAAAGAGAGCTTAAAAATACAAAACATTATCTAATTTTAAAACTGTACTCCACAAACAGACCCATAAAGCCTCTGATGACAAACAGTATCTCGTCATCATTCATCACACTTAAAGGTTGACCAGGGAAACCTGCAGTTTCATGCCTGCAAAATATTGCTAAAGCACTTGCTAGAGTCAAAACATGTTCCCCAAAATATATGCATCAGCAATGACCTCAGATAATGAAACGTGAGGAAAGATCTAAGACATATTACCAAGTATAAAAAGGAAAGGATGCACTTATGTACCTATCTTCAAAAAGTTCTCGTAGCTGCTTGTCTGAAGCAGTACAGAAAAGCTGACAGCGTGTAATAAATTTGGAGATCTTTATCTTACTTCTCAGCAGAGAAACTTTTGGTTGACTGAGGCTTCTTATAAGGCTGTGTATGTGATCTAAACATGTAAGTTCTCCCAGCATTAAAGTCACCTGCCACATAGATGAGCTTAATGTTCAGTGTTTTATTAAATATTCCTGATGAATGAGACAGCTTTTATTGCACTACAAATATTTTGTTAATAAAACTTCACAATATTTTTAATTCTATGTAAGTTGTTTGAAAACAAAAAATTTGCAATGTACAATTTTTATTTTTTTTTCCACTTTATAGCAAAGCAATAATCTTAAAATGGAACAAAATCTGAAACAGTTTCTACGGGTTTCTTAAGTTTCTTTTAGATCACATGTGAAGAGGACGTACACTCACATATGATGCATACTGTTTTGAATTATTTGGGGAAAAAAAATCAGCATTGACCTCATGATCTAAGTTCCTTACCTTGCTTTTACTAAACTAGAGCTTACTATTAATTTAAATAAAATAGAATTAGATCCTAGTTGAACGGTAATGTGCTAATAAGATATTTGTTTCCATTATTTTGATAGTCTAAGAATTTTAACATTAAAATATTACAAAACTTGCTTCTAAATCAAAACTAACTTCTGTGTTAAAAAAAAAAGGCAGTTATACTTATTGTGCTTTGTTTTATTTGAAATGAGGTCTTTGTTTTGTGATTACTCATTCAATGTGTGCTTAGTGTTCCATGAGGTAAAAGAGTTACAAGTTATTATATATAATAACTTCCATATAATAATAATCTATTTTAGATTAACACATCTTAATTCTGTGAAGTGTTATAAGAGCAGCCTCAAAAATCTTGAATTAATCCAATCTTCATTAGGTGGCAAGGTGGTAACCACAGAAACAAAGCCAATCTTTTAAAAAGTATGTTGTGAAAACTGAGACACATATAAAATGTTTGGTTTACATCACTGGTGTATATATATATATATACACAATGTGTTAGTGTTTCCTGGATATTAGCTGTCTGTGAAGGAACATTTTTAAGGAAAATGGATGAGTATTATATGATATTGAGTATATCTTACAATTACACAGTATTATATTGTATATTTCAATAATTATTTTGGATAAGAATTGCCGGGTTTTTTTATTCAATAGTGTAATATGTTTCTTCTCTAAAGAAACCATTGTAATTTTGATCAGGAAATATTTTTTTTAAAGGAACTTACTTCCTCAGTGTGAGATTAACCTAACAAGTCTATAATGACCAGATATTTGCTCAAATAAAAGCAAATTGTGGAAATTTTTCTATAAGAAATGTCTTTAAAAAGAAAAAGTCTATATCTCATCATTTAACTGTGTTGATGGTCTGACTTCAATCAACAGTTTTCCTTATCAAATATTTGAACATTGCATGTGGTGAAACTTTAAATAGACATAACAGAATACATGACTTCTTGACCACAGGGACAGAAAAAAAAAAGACACTAAAGATTTAAATGGGTGAATAGCAGATGTTACCTTTAAGTTGTTTTCAAAATTTGGATAAAACAATAAATTTACAGATTGAGGCTCTCTCATCCCACAGAACCCTGTAGCATTAGGCTAAGTGAAATACACTTACTCAAGGTAAAACCCTCTGGCAGACTAACAGTGATGGTATTTTCATTCAAATAAGACGTTTTTGAACAATATATTTCAAACACTAACAACAGGCCTTTTTTTTCTGTCACTGTTTATGAAGCTTCATTTTCTCTTTCAACTTATTTTTCCCAGCTAAATCTATGCTGACTGGCCCCTTCTATCTAATAATACTTGTTTTTCTTATATTCCCTAGCATGTTGACATCCTAGAAAAAAAGTACAAACAAATGTTGGTAGTATAATATTCAGTTGAGTTGAAATATGCTGAAAAGACTTTTTGGATGGAAAGGGGAGAGGAGACATCAGCACTAATAATCAAAATTGGGCCTTTAGAATAAAATTACAGTAAGTACCTTCACTGTTATCATGGCAACAAAACCTGAAATTAACATTAGCTAGAAAAGTGGTCATTAGTAAATGGTTTAGATGATCAGATAAAAGTTAACCTCAAACAGATTTACTACCAGACATATTATCAGATTAATAGTAAATAACTATATAGCTAAATAACCATATGCTGGAGCTAATGAAGGAATCATGCATGTTTCACCAAGACCACATTGGTCTGCCAAAGCTGTTAAATTTTAGTAAGGTAAAAACCAGCCTGAAATGCCCAGTTGCCAGATATAATTGGACCTGGTAGCTATTGTAGAAGAAAATCATCATAGTCTTCCATCTTCCATGTCTTGGTGGGGTGGTGGGAGGTGAGGGAGAGAGGAGTTATTAAAGTAGCTCTTTCAAATTATGGGTGTGAGTTAAGAGAGTGCTTAATAAATATATGCATTCCATTTATACAATGATTTTCCCACATAAAGTGATTGCTAGAGACAGCTCAGTAGTGCCTGTAGAAGCTACGAAGACAAAACATAGGTCGCAGTGTGTCTTCATTTGAGGAAAATTAAGAATAACTTTGTTACTGCCAAGATTTTTTTGATACATTGATAAAACGGCATTCGTTACACCTAAGGCCATGTCTTTCAAATAGAAAAGTATACAGTATAGTATAGAGTGCAGGATCTGAGCTCAAAATGCAATAATGTTGGAAACATTAAAGCTGAGAGTAGACATGAAAAATATTTTTATATTTCATACAGTCATTAAAATAAGAATGGATCCCTGTACAGGCTACATCTGTTTCAGTACAATAAATACATCTGGGATTGTTCTCTGACACTGAGGTCACCTTGAATACTTTGACCCACACTCATACTTTTCAATTCACTCACCCTACAAAACATCAGTGACTTGTCCTAGCTCCCAATTCATTCAATTGGGAAAGTGTTAAGTCATCAGGGCCAAAAGGAAGCAGAGTATTTTCATGAATGTTTAGTTCCAGGTCTCCTAAGACTGGATGAAACCTGTGGTATTGCARAATTAAATAAATTACTTCCCTTCTTGTAGCTAAAGCAAATCTACAGCTGTAAAAATGGCTGCTCACATTAGTTGAAAATGAATTTATTTCCTTTAAACGTCATTCACAGAACTATGTTTTTTAAAATCGCAAACAGATTTAGGGCTTTTCAGATTCATGACAGTGTTTCTGTTTCCTTGTTATTATAATGTCAGAGAAGACACCTGAATCCTTATTTCTATACAGTAGCCCTACTACCTATCTAGACTAAAAAGCCAACATTTAGTTGTTCTAGTTGTCGTGGTTTAAGCCCAGCCGGCAGCTAAGCACCACACAGCCGCTCGCTCACTCTCCCCTGGGTGGGACGGGGGAGAGAATCGGAAGGGTAAAAGTSAGAAAACTYRTGGGTTGAGAYAAARACAGTTTAATAGGGAAAGCAAAAGCCGCGCACGCAAGCAAAGCAAAACAAGGAATTCATTCACTACTTCCCATGGGCAGGCAGGTGTTCAGCCATCTCCGGGAAAGTAGGGCTCCATCACGCGTAACGGTTACTTGGGAAGACAAACGCCATCATCCCAAAYGTCCCCCACTTCCTTCTTCTTCCCCCAGCCTTATATGCTGAGCATGACACCATATGGTATGGAATACGCCATTGGCCAGCTGGCCTAGCTGTCCCGGCTATGCTCCCTCCCAGCTTCTTGTGCACCTCACAGAGCATGTGAGCTGAAAAGTCCTTGAGAAAGTAGACTACCTAGCAACAACTAAAAACATTAGTGTGTTATCAACATTCTTCTTACACTAAACCCAAAACATAGCACTATACCAACTACTAGAAAGAAAATTAATTCCACCCCAGCCAAAACCAGGACAAGTATATGTGATAAAAGATTTAAAAATAATTGGCTTGCTTTTATATGAAACACAAAGAAAAAACTGAAATATAATATTTGAGAAATATAATCTGAAAATAGTAATCTCAAAATTATCAATCTCAAAAAGATTTCCTCCTAAAATGTACTCCAGTCTTAGATAGCTTTGAAATTTGTTGAGTAAGCTGGAGCTACTCAGAGGAATATTCTTTAGAACTGACCTCATCAGGACTGACTCTTAGTTAATACCAGTTTTCCTCTGCTGATGAATACATTGAACATTTTACCTCATATACAAGTAATTAAGATAATTAGTGTCATGTTTGTGATCTAATAGATCAGAGGTAATGCAAGATGCTAGTATGAATAATGAAAGGGCAAACAATAATAATCTAATGATTATGTTCATTATCTATATCAGCATCCTACTTCAAAAATTGCAAAAGCCACCTCGCTGACAGATTTGCCATGACCTACCTTCCTTCTTTTGCCACCCTGTTGGAAGCTACATCTTAATGGAATTGAGTAGCTATGGAGTTTGGCTAATCCAGAGAGAACAACAAAGCAGATTAACAAAAAGACTCCAGCTTTGAGACAGATAATGTCAGAACACCTCATTTTTAACAGTAAGTATTTCACCAGTGGAAAATTTACAGCCCTGAGTTAGCACAGTGCTGTTGAGAGCACAAACATCGGTGTATTATCACTAATAATTGTTTCCTTGGAAATGGATTCACTACTTCCAAACACATATTTCAGTCTACCTCTACTCCTATTTCATCCAAAAGAAAACAACTACCATTCAGAACAAAGTCTGAACTGGAGACTCCGTCATGGCATATCTCAGTAGACAAGTGATTTTTTTTTTAACAAATAATACCTTTAGACAGTAAGACACAAATTTGCAACATACCTATGGTTGTAGAACATCAGTTTTGCTAATCAAACACTTGAGGTAAAAATTATGTCTCTGTGTAGGATTACTGAGATAGATAGATAATATTTTTAATAATATTTTGTATTATGTTTTCCAACTGTAAAACATGGGGCCCTTTAGAGAGGGCCATGATCTCCATTTTACTAGTGGAATTACTCAAGCGCAAAGAAGGAAGTGGAAGAAGTGGAAGAGTGTCGATGAAATGAGTCTTCTCTGACAGGATCCTTTCTATGATAAATTCACAAGTATGTTCACTGTACAGTCCTGCTTATGGACTCAAGTCAAAAAAGCAAAGAGGATTTGAGGAATAAAAGAAAGGAAAATTCCAAAGGCCAAATATGAAAACTGCAACTTGCTTTGGTGTGAGAAAGTAAATAGCAAATATTGAACTTTTCCAGAATACATTTTTAAAGTATTTTCTAGTTTAACTACACTTTTTTTCTAAGAAATTTTAATTTTGGCAAAAACAAAATGGAAAAAGCATGTATAGTTCTACAGGGTTGCAGCTTCTGCAATTATGATTAAAAAATCCCCATATTTTTATAAGCATAATTACAAAAAGGGAACCATAAGTGGGAAAGTGAAAACTCAGAAATGAAAGCCAAAATATGCAACCTACACTAGGAGTTTCAACTACAAAGGCAGGCCTATTAAAATAATCCTAGTACCTGTGAAGTTTCTCAGGTTTTCAGCAACAAAAGTAATTTAATCAATACTACTGAGAAAAATAAGTGGAGTTTTTTCATGTAGTGAATAAATTGTCCATGTAATTAGAAAAGGTTAATCAATTTTGCTACATAGTAAGACACATGAAACAAGATATTTGCAGGAAAGCAGGTCTTCACAACTTCCGAAAGACTGCCTATGAGAGAAACTTAAAGATTTCGATTTTACAAAATTAACCTTTCATTAAAAATACTATCCCTTAATTACAAGTAAAAGGAATAAGTTTTCCAGTTTTGCATAGAGTATGTATACTTTTTTGTTTTGTTAATGAGTAGTTGTCATTTCCTTGCTGAATCATTTTTCAGCATTTTTGTTTTCATTGACTACTCAGATTTAGTAAAGCACACTCAAAATAAAGAAATAAATAATTCTTTCTTTTTATACCATGCATGACTGAAAAAATAGGGTCAGCTTTAGCAGTGTGGGCCCTGTGTGAATTCATTATATATATGAGAAATTGTACAGAAGGAAAACTATGAAAGCAATTTATATCTATTATAAGAGAGTAGAAAGTATGTTAACTTTTTTTAGAACTTTATAAACAAAATATATATACTGTAGTGTTCAAAGTGCTCCCTAAACGTATCTCTCTAAATCAGAGGGCCATATATGAAGCATACAAAGCACATGAAGTATATTATTCTTAACTTCAGCTCACTTAAAAACATTTCCAATTATGTTTGTTTCAAAAGGGAACTTTTTTTTATAAAATGTCAACAGAAAATGGGATAGTAAAAGTGCTTTTATTGGTAAAATGCCCAATCAACTGCTGTGTTTTCTCATTTGTGCACTACAAATTTTAATGTAGGCAGCAGAGCATCTTTTTTTTTTTTTAATGATCTCTGTGTGCCTGGATTAGCATGGATTAGATCCTGGGTCCCACCGAACTTTCCTGAAAAGAGAGACAGTTTAGTTCTAGAAAAAAACTTCTGTCTTTGTAAATGGTTTATTACATAGGATGTTGCGGTTCTGGTCAAATTAGACAATCAATATAATGGACGAGTCATTTTAACTTCTATAATTCCACAGCAACACATTTAACTAAAAATTGTATGATCCCTTTTTTTTGGAGAAGGGCAAGGTCTACATGCTAGCATCTAAGTATCTAGACATCAAAGAAAGATTTTACCATCTAATATTACAGAACTCCATCCTGAGCAGGGCTTGGTATAGTGTTCTGAGCTAGACCAAACAAAAGATGCAGACACCTAAGGTAGGTCTTAGGCAAAGATAAAAAGTTTAAGTTTTTCCTGACTATATTTAATTTTACATAAGCAGAAATGTACAACACTTCTCACTCATTACCTTGTTTCTTTCTAAGCTTGAGGTACGTTGGGTTCTCTACATAGGGAGACATTGCTCATTCTAAAAACTTTGTTTCTGTCTTCTTCTAAAGGGGATCCTCACATTAGAAGACGCAGAGAATACATTGTGATCATCAAGACCATCACAAAATGTTCTTGTGGTCATCTTGCGGTCTAGGTGTCTTTTACCTAAAACACAGGCATCAAAGTAGGGTGGTGGTCATGACCAGTTTTTATATCAGTCCAGAAAAAACAATCCTGAGTCATATCCATCTTTCCTAATACAGCTGGGGCACTCCACATACACAAAAAGGACAAGCTTTCTGAAGGTAACTGCCCATTTAAGAGATTAAGTGACGGCACCTTCTCCTTAGGTGGTGAGGAGATCATTTCTCTTCCTTTCACCCTAACCTCTCCAAGTGTGAGGGAACAGCAAGATGCAGTGACTCCTTAAGGAAGGTAAAATGGGAACAATCCCCACACAGGCCAACACACACAACAAGGTGCAGTCCCACAGTGTCTAAGCATGGTGGGCAAAGCCAGATACTGGCAACAGAGTCCTCAACAGCCCCAGACCCAGCAAGCAATGAACTAGATCAATCCAGGGAGTCCAGTCAGAAGCAAAAGGACACAGGGACAATGACAAGCTGTAACATAAACCCGAACTACTGATACAAAACCTAACATAAACCCAAGAAACCAACTGAAGACCAGTACTCTTACACTGTAGGTAGGGCAGGCCTAAGCCTATAAGGGGTCCTGGGCCGATGGATAGATGGTGTGGGTCTAGGACAGATGGAGGTCTAGCTGGGGCTAGTCTAGGCCATTAAGGGCTTTTTGGTGCCCTGAAGAACATGACTGAAATTATTTCCTCAAATTCCTCTTAGAATATTTGTGGTAGTAGTGGCTTATCAAGATCTTATGCTCCAACTGAAAGTTCTCATTTCTCATCCCATAATAACCTTAGGCATAGGGCTATAAAAGTACTCTAAGTCTGTAATTTCTTAATTAGGTCATTGAGCTTAAATTAGAAATTCCGGATTCAGCGCTCTACTCCGAGGCTTTTTTCCCCCTCTGATATAAGTGCATTTGGCACTAAGTTACCTGTTCTAGATCTCATTTGAGTGGCCTCCCTTAAAGGTTTCCCTTTGTGCAGAAAGGAGGACAACCCTTAAACTTTCTATCCTGCTATTTAGAATATTCTCCTGCCAGTTGGACTAGGGTGTTCAGGCTCAGGTGGTCAAGCATTCTAACCAGAATATTGAACAAAAAACAGATGGTGGCACCTTACCCTCCAGGATCCAAGGTATACAAAACCCAAGATGTACTCAGGTTTTTTGTTTTGTTTTGTTTTTAAAGTAACAGTAGGCAAACACACTTTCAGGAGGGTATTTTGGACTCAGGAACCGGTTTGCACAAAACTCAACAGCATGGAGTGGAGTTAAGCTCCTAAACTCTAGACAGGGAATTAATTCATCTATGCATGAAATTTTCTGTGACAAGTTCTGTGCTACTCCCTAAGCACAGTATGGGTTTTTGGATCCTCCCCTCACTCCCCTTTGCCCTTGAAGACTCTAGTTCTCCTTGTGTACTCTGTCAGGACTTAATACTGAACCCTGGATTCTGCTGTGAAGGTCAACTGAATACAGGCCTTGAAGTAGCTCGATTTGTAGTGTCCAAGTCCTTTGGCCTTGGTTATGACAGGAAACCTTTCTTTACAAGAAGTAATGATAATTAAAAAATACCTACCAAAGAAAACATATTTTTTGTTCCATTTAGATATATAAAGAAATAATAGAGGAACCTGAAAAACTCCAGTTATAACTTTTACATGGCAGTAGAGTCAGAAAACAGTCACTAAGTGAAAATTAATATTGATCGACCTATATAAAATGGTGCCAGAACTATTACCATCTCACTAAAAAGGAAAATGTGTTATCTTTTATATGATGTTTACCATGCAGTTGCCAGATCACTGTGGAAAAAAACTCTCAAAAATTGTGTCATTTAACTRAGCTTCCTTATCAGAGGATATGATTTCCGGGGACCAGCAGTCACAAAAGGTGTTTTCTATGGTTTGGCTGAGGAAACCTGTGAACAGGCCTCAGTTAGGAAGAATCTTAAATCTAATCTCTGTAGCCCTTACAATTCCATTTACAGAATATCTCGCCTGATTATTAGCACCCTGATCAATTAATCTTTATCTATCAAACTATTGTTCATTGCAGAATTGACCTAAGTTGGGTATAATACGTATTTCATGCTAGAATTTATTTACAGTACAGTTTTCTTAACATGATTGAGTTACTGTAGTGATATCTCTGCATGGAGAAAATAAAGTGGGAGTAAGAAATGGTTAATTAAAAGTAATAGCCTTTTTCTTTTTTTCTTTCTTTAAATGGACAAAGTAACAGCTGGCCACAACAGCTGCCAGTGCTCTAATTTTTGGACAGATGCATTTTCCATGTAATTTTAAGTTCACAAAGACCAGATGCTTCCCATGGTTGCTCTAACCAGTTTCTCCATGTTCAGTATTCTGTGATGTGCTTTGAACTAAGGCTTTTGTTATTCTCCTGAATCTTCCATTATTTGTATTTATAAAGTTGTCAGGCAAGGCAAGAGATATTAAGGTCAAAATTGGATTAATTTTGACCACACATCGCTTCTTTTGAAGTAGTTTCTGTTTAGACTCAAAGGTAAAATTATCATACATAACACTCTTTACTTCTGTATAACGTGTGCGCATACCTTTTCAGAGAGGAATTAAAGCTACAAAAATGAATGTTTCCTGTAAATTCTTGTTAAAATTTAGAAATTAATCTGCTTTAGAAATATCCATGCTCCCAATTACATTTATATTGAGGAAAATTTGAGTATATCTATTTGCTCTCATGAAGGTTGGACTACTTCCTAGAATTGTACTGGAAAACTGGAAAAGAAAACAACTGCAGGATTGAGTTCTAAAATTTTCTGGGCCAAATCTTGATCTTACAAAATGCTGAGCGTGCTGTCACCGATCCAACAGAATAATTAGGCCCAGTAATTACAACAACTGTTTAGCCTCAAGGATGAGAGGGGATGTTTCATTGGATTCAGCTGGACAGTTCCAATGTTTAGCTCTGAGTATAAAAGTAGTTGCTCTGCTGGAATAAGTCCAGAGTACTTAGCATATTGTTAGATAGACACTTAAATGAGCCACAGATTGATCTTGTCCTCACGTTTAGGGCTGTGTAACTCATTATTTTTCAGCATAGGCTGAAGTGATGACAGACAATTAAAGAGAGGTAATTGCAATGAACTCTGTATATTTCATATGTGATGGGACATAAGGAGGAGCTGGTTTCCCAAAGTCTGTTGCCAGAGCCCTGGCATAGAGGTAGTTAAGCCAGAAAATGTCAGACCACACCCTTCTCAGTGAGAACAGCACATCCATACAAAATTATTTTGGCTGTGCTGAAAGAAGAATTAAGCACAGTCTTTCGCCTACATAGCAAAGGAAGTAAAGATTAAACAATTCTTTATGATTTTATGTATATGTTTTATTCAATTACTCATTCTGTCCAAGAAATGTACAGCACATGTATCCTCAACTGTTAATAATATTTTATCTATCTGGTCAGGCAATAGAATAAGAATGACAGGGAATAATTAAAATACCTCAGATTTTAAATATTTAATGGTCATACCTGATGAAGTATACCTGATTCATACTGTTTGCAAAGAAATGTATTTGCACTGCTAAAATAATGGAGGCATTTGATTACTTAATCCTTGCATGGAAAATATATATATAAATGCCCCAACTTTTCCTCAAGCTATTTTTGTTTCTACTACCTTCATATATATCCTTAATTATTAAATGAATTGTAGTGTATACACCTAACTTGTAGCCCTGTGACCTATGTATTGCATCTTGATATTTTTAATTTCCTGTTATCTCCTGGAGGTGACAGCTTATGTGTTTTGTACCCCGTACCATCTTCTTACCTTGGAGGAATGGGGTGTCTTATAATTTTAGTGAATTATTTCTGTGGTTCTTGGGATCTCAGGAACTATGTTAAAATATATCCAATGTCCACAAAGTCAAATCTCTGTTGCTGACTGTGGACAGTCCCAGACAGAATACAGAAAGCAAATTTCTAGCAGCGGTCATGGAAAAAAACTGCCTTCCACCATGACAGCTTTATGCTGGCCTTTAAAAATTAGAAATTAATTAAAATTCTAAAACCCTGCAATTTACAATTTTCCAAAAAATACTTTCTGTTTCCAATTCTGTTGCTGCTTTGCATTGCTCTAACTTACACTTACAGTTCTTGGTATATATCAAAATACTCCTGTTTTTTTATTTTTTTTTACTTTTGGTCTCAAAGCATATCCATGTGTTAAGTATGTGCTGAGTAACAAAGGATTTATGATCTTTGACTTTCCCTCAGTGAGCTTTGTCGAGGACGTTGTCATGCACAATAAAGTCTCCTGATTAACGTTCTGTATCATTATATGCTATAATTCTTGTGACACCTCTTTGGGTATTTCCTAGGAATTGTATTTTTTCACGTCTCTCTTCATCAATGCCTTTTCTTCTTTGATAACTACTCTCATGATCGTTCCTTGAGCTTCCTTTAGTATTCTAAAATAACCTTGTCTTGAGATGGATTGAGCGCTTCTTCACATAGTCCTCCAGATAATGCCATATCACAGATAATTCCTCATACTTTGTAAGAACTTGCTAGAAAGTATTTTAGTTTCTTTCGTAGAAAGTGCCATCTTTTCATAAAAATGCATAAGGTCAAATAAAAAAAATGGAAACACTCCTGCTTAAATCATTAATATAAGAGCAATATTTTAAAGACAACCTAGTGTCAGGAACTCAGTATTTCTATGTGTTTCAACAACACCACACCTCTTTCCCCCCAGTTCCTTTCCTGGTTAGACTATACTGAACATTGTGACAAATTTAATCTCTCTGGAGAAACTGGTTCATAGAAAAGAAAGGAATTATGAGATATCCACATTATGTGAAGCAACATATCAATACCAAGTTTAAACACATTTGTGGGTTTTTTTAAAGATGCCTTTTTTATTTGCTTGTAGTTATTGCATTTTTATATTACATATTTTTATTATGTTTTTATGTATCTAAGTGTAGAAGTATAGAAAAAAAATATTATTTAAACAAAATGGCACTTTGATGGAAACACAGAACTAAAAAATCTTTCAGGGATTCATCATCCAATTTTAAGAAACTGAAATTTAATTCTAAAATAGTTAGCTAAGGCAAGCTAACTTTTTTTTCTTACCTGGCTAAAGTCAGTATTTAACACTGGAGGACTGGGAATTCTAGCAACCATGAACTTGGCCAGAAACAGCCATCCAAATGAAGTAAATCCACAAATATTTATTAGAACTTAATGCAGTTTTAACATGATTTTCTAAAAATAAAAAGGAACCTTTATGATGTAAATTGACTGTGCTTTTACGCTTTGATTTTTTTTGTAAACAGAACCAGCACCAGAAAAAGAGAAATTTGTGTGTCTTTAGAGGAATGAATGAGTTAGAAATCATTGCTAACACTTTAAGTTGTAAGTAGGGGCAGTGATAACAAGGAAATGGGAAGGATTTAAGAAATGGTAAGGGGGTTATAGACATCTCATTAACTTCACTCAGCATTATGTCCATGGTACAAATCAGGTGATGCTACTATGAATATCTAACCCCTTCCACCATTCAAGTTTTTCTTCTCACTTTGCATGGAATAGCTGAAGAATGTCCTTCCTTGTTTGCTTTTTTTTTCTTCTTTTCTATTTTAATATATTAACTGAGAATAGTCCATTAGACAAGAAAAACTAAACACATTTTGACTTAAGATATCTGACTGTTCTATGTATTTGACTTGCAAAATCCAACTGTATGTCCTTACAGCACACACGGTAGAATTTTACAAGCACTAAAGAGTATTGAACCACTAGGTCAATGTTCCCACATATGTAGAACATTAGGTTACTATTTCAAAAAGCATTACCTACTATTCGGTATGCTCAGACAGCTGTGTGTACATAAAATGGTAACTAGTATTTGACTCAGTTTACAAAAGTAATCAAAATTTGCTCATTCAATCCATTTCCTGGCGACTACGAATCCTGGTGATTCGTTAGTAAATTGTCTGCCTATAAGCAATCTGTAAGCATGYCTTCTTCCCAAAATTGTTAGCATTATCTGCATGACCTTTGAATTTTAATAGGCATTTCGTGAGATACCAAGAAATGTAGTCAGATTTATTAGGTTAATCATATGATAGCATTCTTTTATGGCTGCATATTCTAGGAGATCAAATGGATGACCCATTTTATGCAATTCCAGAGAAAAAGGGGGTTCATACAGTGTTCTCCCATGAAACTAGAATCCTCTTTCTCTGTGTAGAAGACACAGCTAATAAAACGTTCCCTAGTGATACTTCAAGCTGAAGAGGACAGCCTTGTGAACTCATAGACATTCATCAGGATACTGGTCTCCAATAGGCTAAAAACTCTGGAAGTCTTCACAGTCTTAGGAAACATTGCCCCTAACTACTGTGCTAATAAGTATTTCAGAGTGCTATTTGTTCAGAATCACTTCTGATGAGTCCTCACGGATGATAAGCTTTCAATAGATAACAAACAGGAGGGCTCATGAACCATTTCTCTGAAATCTGCTTTCCTTTCAAACACAACCTCGATACAATGAAAACGTTTTCATGAAGATGTGTATAATATGAATCTGATAAAATTATAGCATAACAATAGTTAGGCCATCATTATCTGATAAGTACACACCCCCTTCAGTGTTGCCAATTTACATAAGAAAATGATCAAAAGAATGAGGTTCTTATTTCTAGTACCATGCCCCAAATTAAGTAGGCAAGTTTGCTGATGGTACTAAACCTGAAAAAAAAATTTCCTTCTTCTTAGTAATTTATTGATTTCAAGAGCACACTTTCAAGATGATACATATAAGGCCCTATAAGACTTGCACACTCATTCTGACTCTTTATCCTTTGCCAAAACAGGATCATACACTGAAAGCAGAATTTATTTGCTCTATACACTGTAGATTAAATTAAAACCATGCTCAAAATACACTTCTGTGGTATGCAATTACTGTGGAAAATTGGGAGATTGAAAAGAATTTAAAGGAAGAGGAAACCAACAAGTATACAAAGTCTATGTGTAAGACAGCCTATCCAAACACCCTGAAATTTCCCCCTGAAGAGATGTTTCCCACATTTTTATCACAATAACATATAAAATCTAGATTATCTTGTCTACTTGCACCTTTAACCAGTCTTAATGCAGCACATAAAATTTACTGTGTTGTCCAGAGCTTCTCACTTCCTTTGCTCTTTTCCTCCTTTTCCTCTATAGTAAATCCAAATTCCCGTAAATGGTCTAGTGCTCAATCCAGTTTTACATGGATTTTACCAGACTCAGCTGTTCCTTTTGAACCAGAGCTGAAATGATTTTGATAAGCATTATCTTTAGAAAACCATGAAAGTTAAATTAAAAACCTAAATCAATGCCTTTTCTCCATTCCTTGCCCTCTGATCCCCAAATAGCCCCCTTATTCCATGAAAAAATTGTCTTAAAATATAAATGGATCTAAAATTCTTCAACCAGATGATCGGAGTAAGAAAGAGAATGAAAAGCTACTCTTTTGCTCTAGGTTCTAGTAGGACACGAATACACATAGTTCTTCATAAAATGTGTTCTGCTTGTTGTCTCTGGTCTCACAGCTCTGTTTCAAAAGAGAAAATGGCTTACGCCATTTTATTATAAATTTGTCTGTGACTTGGCCAGAGCATTACTGTAATGGGAAACAAAAAAATAGAATCTCTTCACTAATCCATCTGGCTTCTGACATGTATGTGACCATGCTGGTCAGGAATCACTTGCATAGGAAGCAAGAACAAAATATGGTTCTGCAGGCCTTATCCAACCGCCAGCACTGGGAGAGAGCCAGCTGCTGTGGGAAGTGGACCTCCCTCCCTACATCCCCTTTTGCTTTGGGAGGAGCATGAACACATCACATTGCTCCTTCTAGCAATGTAATAGGAGGAGGTTGTTGAGTTGGAGACTCTCAGAGGGTGTCAGGCAGCTGACAAAGTCTGCCACCTTCTTGCCTAGGCCCAGAAAAAAGGTGCTGCCACTGCAAGCAACCTGCAGTCCTAAACCACTGTATTGATCCCATAAGTCAACTTTTTTCTTTCCTGAACTCCGCATCAGGCAGACAGGCATTACCTTTCTCTTGCTCTTAATAAGATCAGCTAAGAAAAATTCATCTTAAGAGTCAGAGACTTCTACTATGGTGACAAATTATATTGTTCATAATATAAACAAGTCAATCATGTTAATTCTGAACTTTAAACATTTCTGTTCTTCTAAGTTAGAAGGAATAGCAGGATTTTATTTGCTGAAGAGGAGAGTAAATATTTCAGAGTCCTCTTTTCACTATCAAAAAATCTTCAGGGATGCGGTCTGAGCAAGAAAGAGTTTAGAAGATATCTGTTTATATATGAATAACACACACATCATCCTGTTGACAAACAGTGCTGATTTTGGAGTTATTAGGGTCTAGGATCTTTTTAAGCTCTTATTTTTATTTTATAACAGTGAAGGGGGAAAGAGAAAGCATAGCAATATTTGATTTTTGGGACATATTTCCAAGTTTTCACAATCTTGTTGATAGACAATACTGGTAAGACTACATTTCTAGGAACATTCAAATAGAATAAAATAACATATCACTACAAAATCTGGCTCTGTTTAGAAATCTACGAAGGGTACCTAGTAGCCTGTTATTATTTTAGCCATACTTTTATTAGAAATTCTTCATCGAGAAACACAAATCCAATGTTCAGAAGATGAAAAATTTTCTAAGAATCTCAGGAAGGGGAACAGTAAGACCTGTTTTGGTATACTGTTTTGAAATTGTCAGGATTGTGCTATATTCTGTTTTTGTATGATCTAGTTTTAATCATCATAACTGAACAGTAATGGCATATAATCAGACTGTTCTGCATTTTAATCAATATCATTGTCACGAAGTCTTCTTTTAAATATATCCAGATCTCTTTTCCCTTTCCCAAGTTACAACTTGGTTTCACACACGGTTCCAGGGCTGTTTCTGTCCTGGAACTACCCTAAACAATCCCTGTGCCTACAAAATACCGGAAATCTTCAAACGTTCAGGGATTTATTGTATATACTGCTTCATTACTATGTTAATGAGTTTGAGTGGGTGTRGGTACTTTGGGCTCGGGGGTGGGGGGAAGTTCACATAATTAAATTCTATATTTATGAAGTTCATAATGTCAATATATATTTATGCATCTCAACAAAGAGGCCAAACATGCTTATGAGACTTTATTTAAGGTATTTTCTCCTTTCAGCGTGGTTGATTTTGCAAATGTAATATTATCTAAACCCGTTTCTGGACACAGTTTCCTCTTGTACACAAAGATAAACAGACATAAGAAAAAAAAGAAAGAAATAAAAGTGAACTAAGCTGACAAATGAAAGTGGATTTTCCATGCACACTGTTTTATATTGCAGTCAAAATCTCTAAAGCTTTGCATGTCCAAATTCAGTAGCATGTTAAAAGGATCTGATTTTCAATAGGTCTTTGCTGAACATCATGTAAGTAAAAGGATTCTTTAAATGCCTTTTCTTTAGGTCCTCTGAACCAAAGCCACCCAACATGACTATTTAAAATCTGAAGAGAGCACAAACACTGGTGCTCTAGCATATTCAGAAAGATTAGCCCAAAGATCTGTCTTGGGCCACAGGGGGTGATCTGGCTCGGAGGGGGACAGGTTTTCCCTGCAATATTCTCCTTGTTTCCTTTCCCAACAAAAACGACCTTAGCAACAGAGTTTTCTTCAGTTAAATCACAACCTTCTTGGAACTTCCTTAATTTCCTTACACTGGTGATGTGCACATCTTTATGTAGATGAGTCACAAACACCAAACTTGTAATATTTGAGTGTTGGAAGTTAGGCTTCTGAAAATGTGCTTCGGTTCCTGAATAGAAATGTCCTTTGAAATTCAGAGTTCTTTGTCCAAATGCCTATGTTACTTTAATGAATAAAACGGTCCAGGGTCTCTCCTGTGGTCCTGAGGCCAAATGCAATGGCCAACCTTGTATTCAAATAGTAAAACTCTCCAAAACAGGGTGGACTCTTTTGTGTTGCCTTCTGGGAAGGACTGTCTTCACTGCTCCTTGATGGACTCCATATCATGTTCAGGCATTGCCTGGGACAGCATTTGTGGCCCTGTACTTTCCATTCTTCCCAGGAGTCCTGCTAAAAATTATAAGGCTGGTTGACTCTCTCGCAATTGCAACTCTGTCACAGTGCAGAAATAAATAGGGAACGATTATTCCTAGTTCTGATTGTTAGAACAAATTTAGTCTATAACTGCCTTGATTATTCTGGAGTTCAACAGCTATTACCATAGCAACCTGTTTTAGTAACTTCCAAAGTGCACAAAATACACTAGAATTAGGTTAATTCTGTGGTTAGGCACTGTACCTAATATGCAACTATCTGGATCCCCATGGAGACTACAAGGAATGCACATTCCAAGCAGGAACTTAATCAACAGATCAAAGCATCATACCTGCCAATGAAAGATATTTTCCCCCTTTTTTACAAAATGCCTTTATTACCTGCAACATTTGCTTAAAAGGAGATTATTCATTTTAAAGTACATGATCTTAGTGAAAATAATACTGTGTACAGAAACTCTTGGCATTAGCTATCCCATCTCTGGAAAATATTTATTATGTGTCGGGATTAAAGAGGAGGTTATCATTTTTCTACACCTATGTCCCACCAAATACCAAATCATTGTAACAATATGCCCTTTCTGATGTTTTAAAAAGTTTACTCATGTACAAAAGGGTAAATTCTTCAATTTCAGTTCAACTTCCATTTAGTTCTAGTAGGCTTTGTAGATAATTGGTTTTTTTAAACCCATTATCTTTTCATTTGGATCACTGATATTTAAGATCAAGAGTGATTAGGACAAATAAGTAATATATTGGGCAGAATTACTTTCATGATTACATACCTTGAGAAAAAGTCAAGAAAAATCCCATTTACTTTCAGTGCATCTCTTTCAAAAATAAGACAGTAAGACATTTGTAAGATAGCATATTTATTGCATTTTCAGCCTTCTGTATGCAAGTGTCTTTACAGCCTTTGGATACCAGACAGAGAAAACACACGCAGAAGGCTGAAGATAGATGAAATAAAATTTAATAAAAGTAGATTTAAAGGCTTCCTTCCCCTTCATTTACACAAATGCATATAAAATACAATATATTTCTACACTTTTCCCCTCCCTTTGTACGATTTTGCAGAATCCAGTTTCATGTCTTCTTTCTAGCCATTTAGATGATTTTTTTTCCTTGGAAAAGTTAAGTTTGTCTCCTACTGAATCAGTTTAAAGAGAAACAAGAAATTTAATCTTAGTAATTTATGTAATTTTTCCAATCCACATGACTAATCTTATATTCAACTTCAGGTTAAAAAATAGGTAAATGAATTTCCAAACAAAATGATGGAAGAAGTATAACCAATGGATCAATGAAGAATATGTGCAGACGCTCTTTTATTCAAAATATTAAATCGTTAGTTTGTAATTATTGTGTGCAATTGTATCACTAAATATAGTATTGATATTTTCCTAACAACTTCACCTTGTAGTATGGTATGTTACCTCTTTCTTTAAAAAGGACCAAAAAATTGTCTTGGCGAACCTTAATTTTAATTCTATTTCAACTGCCTCATGCTATCTAAACTCTGTATGAAGAGAGGCTTAAGGATATACCTCATCCGTACTTCTGTTATGCCAAAGAGCTGTCATATGGATTTTTGTGCCAGTCTCATCAAGGTAGCCTGCAAGTTAATATTACAAGGAAAGAAAATACTGCCATGCACACCTCTTGGGAGTTCTAGTTTTCAACTGAAATGCCAGAGGACTATTTTGATTTTTTAATTTTGATGTTTGAACATGAATGGGAAAGGGAATGAGGAGGGTGGGGAGGCAACACAGAACTCAGAATATGAAGTACTGAGTTGTATAAAGTATAAACGTTGAATTATTTTTCAATAATAACAATGACATATCTAAATGTTAACATTGACACAGGTCAGAAATATATATATAGAGAGAGTATAATTGTGTACTGTAGTCATTGATGTTGTAAGAATTTCTTTAAAAATAAATAAAAGCTTCCAAAAACAGCCAGCTTCTGAGGAGAAGAATTCCACTGTGCATCTGGCCAATGTTCTGCCACATCACAGTGTTTGAATGACACCAATTACTCAAAGGGTAAACCTTGATTTTTGAACCCATGATTAGGAGGGCTGGCAGTAGAAGACCAGATATGCTGGAGAAAGCTAACTCATAAGACGGGTCATTTTTACACTGGCTACTTCCTATAAATGAGCACATCTTCTGTTTTCTTAAATTTGTGCTGAGTTTGCTATTTCAATGTATAATTACGAAACCATATTTTTTCTTTTAATGAACTTGATCAAGATTTTCATGAAAATACAAGCTTGACAAGCCATAACAATCCAAAAATTTCCTAAGCTAGTGCACCACCCACTGAGAATATTGCTCTATATCTGAATCAGACATGAGTCAACATCTAACAATTATTTAGAAGTGGATAAGGTGGCATAATGCAAAACAAAACTCTTCCTTTTCATTATCTAAAAAATTAAAAGTAATATTTAAGATCATTGCCATTTCCTTTTCACTTTGTTGTGATCCCAAGGACTAGAGGATGTAGTGCACAAAGTATTATTTTTGTTTATTTGTAATTCTTATCATCAAGCTTTGATTAGCCAACACAGTTCCCATCATCAATCAACAATGACCTTGAGGTTTTGTTGCCTCACCCATAGACCCAGGCAGGTGTAGACTAGAACATTTGTTCTTACCTTTAAAAATACTTCGGAAGATGTTATTGGGCAATTATTGTGACTCTGGCCTGTAGAAGTCCACTGAACTTCTAATCTGCCACCCATCATGCTGTGGCTTCTAGGCGGCTGAACTCAGGCTATAAAGAAGAAATATTGCTGTTTCTTCTTTTATGCAACTCTACTAGTGCAGTATTTGTGCTTTCATAAATGTTTTTTGAAAATGCAGTTTGGACTAAGGTTTGATCCAAAACAGCTCCTGATAGGAAACAGGAACAGAAAATTAAAGGGTTGATATGTATTCATAGTATTCAAAGGCTTTTAAATCCTTTTCTGACTTTTCTTCCGTTCTTTCTAGTGGTAGTGGGAAGGTAAGTGCTTCAAACAACTTTCCCTCTCCTCCGAAGGTGATAAAAAGCTTATATTTCCTGAGTTGTACCAGGAGGTATTGCAGTGTGAGCTGAATTTTATCTTATTGTTCCCCATAAATTGGGCAACATTCCAATATCCCTCCAATATTAATAAATTCTATTGTTATGACATTACTATGATGTTCAAGATAAAATTAAAATTCAAAAATACTTGGTTTACATATATATATGCAAATTAAACAAATATACAGTCAAAAATCATTTTGATACAGGTTGCTTGATACAGCTCTTTACTCACTTTCTCAGATCCACCTGTGCTCAATCTATACAAGACAGCTGTTGACTTGCAGGGTGCTTATATTAAGATATATTCTATCCTTCTTTTTGAAATCAGTTTTCTCTCATATTGGCGATTTTTAGCATTATTGTTTTGCAGAAAAAAATTGGAGGATAAGCACTGGACAGGAGATTAATTTATGTGTAAATAATAGCCTTAAAACCTAAGAAAAATAGGATGAACTGCATCAGGGTAATACGTCAGGTCATTTAAGGGCACACTAATAAGACTTACTTTAAAACTAGGTCGATCTTCAGTTGAAAGAGACAAAATCATAGAATCATAGAGTAGTTTGGGTGGGAAGGGACCTTTAAAGGTCATCTAGTCCAACCGTCTCTGCAAGAAGCAGGGACATCTTCAACTAGATCAGGTTGCTCAGAGCCCCGTCCAACATGATCTTGAATGTTTCCGGGGATGGGGCATCTACCACTTCTCTGCGCAATCTGTTCCAGAGTTTCACCACCCTCACTGTAAAAAATGTCTTCCTTATATCTAGTCTAAATCTACCCTCTTTTAGTTTAAAACCATTCCCCCTTGTCCTGTTGCAACAGGCCCTGCTAAAAAGTTCATCCCCATCTTTCTTATAAGCCCTCTTTAAGTACTAAAAGGCTACAATCTTATCTTCTCCATGCTGAATAATCCCAACTCTCTCAGTTTTTCTTCACAGGAGAGATGTTCCATCCCCCTGATCATTTTCGTGGCTCTCCTCTGGACCCGCTCGAACAGGTCCATGTCTTTCTTGTGCTGAGGGCTCCAGAGCTGGATGCAGTACTCCAAGTGGGGTCTCACCAGAGCAGAGTAGAGGGGCAGAATCACCTCCCTTAACCTGCCGGGCACGCTGCTTTTGATTCAGCCCAGGATACGGTTGGCCTTCTGGGCTGTGAGCCACATTGCTGGCTCATGTCCATCTTTTCATCCACCAGTACCCCCAAGTCCTTCTCAGCAGGGGTGCTCTCAATCTCTTCATCCCCCAGCCTCTATTGATACCAGGGGTTGCCACAACCCAGGTGCAGAACCTTGCACTTGGCCTTGTTGAATCCCATGAGGTTCATACAGGCCCACTTCTCAAGCTTGTCCAGGTGTCTCTGGATGGCACCCCGTCCCTCAGGCGTCTCAACCGTACCACTCAGCTTGTTGTCATCTGCAAACTTGCTGAGGGTGCACTCGATCCCACTGCCTGTGTCATTGATGAAGATATTAAATAGTACCGGTCCCAATACGGACCCCTGCGGGACACCACTCATCACCAATCCCCATCTGGACATTGAGCCGTTGACCACTACCCTCTGCATGCGACCATCCAACCAATTCTTCACCCACCAGACAGTCCACCCATCAAATCCATAGCTCTCCAGTTTAGAGAGAAGGATGTTGTGGCGGACTGTGTCAAAGGCCTTACAGAGGTCCAGATAGACGACATCTGTAGCCCTTCCCATGTCCACTGATGCAGTCACTCCGTCATAGAAGGCCACTAGGTTGGTCAGGCAGGACTTGCCCTTGGTGAAGGCATGCTGGCTGTCTCGAACCACCTCCCTGTCCTCCATGTGCCTTAGCATAGCTTCCAGGAGGTTCTGTTCCATTGTCTTCCCAGGCACAGAGGTGAGACTGACTGGCCTGTAGTTCCCCGGGTTTTCCTTTTTTCCCTTTTTAAAAATGGGGAAAGGAGAGGTGAAAATTTTCAGTTAGTTAGAGGGTGGAAACAGGGAAATGTATGTTGTAAAAGTCATGGATGAGAGTTGATCTAGCATACCATACACGCCTCAGGAAATATGAATGTGAAATGGAACCAGAATAGGAAAGAGCCACTAAAGTGGTCAGAGCAAAGAAGGATRTATTTATAGGAGGCAACTAAGTTAGCTTGTTTTACTAAGCTTTTCAACACTGAAAGGACTAGAAGATATAATATATATGTATGATCTATATATAAATATGCAGCATATATGCAATATAAATATATGAATATGTATGTTCCATATAGAAATATGCAAGACATGCTTAAAAGCTGCAAAAAGTAAGGCCACACTGAAATATAACATTTTCTATGAGAAAAAAAAAATTAATATGTTTAGTCTCAAAATGATTAAAAGAGGAATGAGATTTTGGAACAGCTTTCCTAGAACATTYTCTAGGGAGGGAGGGAAGAAATAATTGACTTTTAAGATGAAGCTTGGTGTGTTTATGATACGATCATGTGACATTATTCGTAGTTGTCTGAGATGTTGACCTCCTAACGCTGCTAAGCAACATCTTATGGCATGATTATGGTTCATGACCACTTTAAATTTGAATGGCCCATTGCCAGACAAAGGCTCAAGATTCAGTAAACATGTTTCGTATGAATGTTACTCATTTAAATATGCATAACTTAGCAAAACTGTCACAAGGAAGTCATAATGAAAGTCCATATTTTCATTCACTCAACAAATCACTCATGCTCAAGGAGGTCAGATTTAAATATCTTTATGAGGCTATTTCTCTCCCATCCCAGTTGAGACACAACAACTAACCATATGTAAGTCCTTAGTTACAATGAGGGGTAAAACAAGGCTGATTTTACTGTCTGTGATTAAAAAATCTATTAAGGGAGTATACTATGTAACTTTATTATTAAAAATTTATTTCTTGCAAGCCTATAACTGATTTAGCAAAGAAGTAAGATTTATCTTTCTATAAATAACACATAGTGAAAAAGTATTTTTTATTTCCATGCAACACTGACTAGCATCAACTTTACCTTACTACGAAATCCAAGAGAGAAAAAAGGCAAAGTAGTTTTACTTTGAGGTAGACTGGGGCTATATCTATAAAGTAGAATAGAAAGGTCTTCAGTATATAGTAAAAACCTCTGTATCTGCTAATTCTATAGCATAATACTAATAGAATAGTAATATGCTAAATAGACATTTTTGAAATCCCAGGTACCTGTCATATACTTCCATTACAGAGAAAACATAGCAAAGGACCATTGTAGTCCCATACAATAAGATTTTCTTAATAGTTCTGGTCATCTCAAAGACAATTTGGCTCAAACAAGGTCATGTCCTCAGCTGAAGGGAACACCACTGTCTGACAGTAGAGAGACCTGACAAAAAAAAACAGTCTGTGAAGTTTCTTCCCAAGAGTAAATGTTATTTCTAATTAGTGAAAAATAGAGCATACTAATTCTATCAAATCCATGAATGAATTACATATGTGACTATGTTCACTTGATTAGGGTAATGCTTATGAAGACAGTTTTGGAAAGTGAAATGTATAAATAAACATCTAAGGAAATTTATCAGTAGAGCACTATTTACAGAGCAAACTCTGTAAGAACTATGGTCCCCTACCATTGGGAAGTTTCTCATGTCAGTTTTTTAAAACTCATAAACAGGGCTCCCAAAAAATACACCTTTTCTTAATAAAAAATTGTTAGTATCCCTCTTTTCTCTCTTTTTTTTTTTTTTTTTTTTTTTTTTTTTTTTTTTTAATGTGAAATTGCTAAGGATTAAGCCTGTGCCTCTATTTGCAGTTAAGGTAAAACCTGTAGACCCTGTTTCAGGACTCTTTGGTAGAGAAAGACAGATAAGCTCTCTTTCATTTAAATAGGAAAGAAGAAGCAATTGGCACAAGTTACAAAAAAACAACCAAACAAATATGAAATTCTGCCTGAACACAATAAACCACTTCTTTTTTACTGTGAGGTTGATCAACACTGGCAGAGGTTGCCCAGAGAGGTTTTAGAATCTCCTTCCCTGGAGATATTCAAAAGCCATTTAGACATGGTCATGGGCAGCCTGCTCTAGGCGCACCTTCTTGAGCAGGAGGGTTGGACAAAACAATCTCAAGAGGTCCCTGCCAACCTCAACCATTCTGTGATTTCTGTGATTCTGTGATAATCCTCTATATTTTTCTCAGATATCCATACTGTCATTTGCTTGTTGTTAAAAAGCCATGTATGACAAAGTTTCAACCTTTCAGCATATTTTCAATAGCATTCAGAATTAGTCTTATTCTTCACTTACTAATACCATACAAAAGACCTAATATGAGCAAAAGACATATCCTATATCTCAGTGGTATTAAAAAAAAAAGAGGAGAGATTAACATAATCAATTAAAAATATTTCTAGAAGTACAATACAAAAGTATACAACAAACCATAACGTCAGCTTGATTCTTCTTTGAATTAATTCTAGGTGCTATGATCTAGGGTTTCTGAGCAACTCATTCTCTAAACTGCCTGTTTAAGTTAATGTGCAAATGGCTATTCATGCTTCAGTGCTTCTATATCAGCTTTTACTGAAGGTTGTTTTCAGAACTATTTTTATTATGTTTGCTGATTGATTAATATTTCACTTCTTAGCAGCAATTGAAAGAAAACTTGGGATGATAAAACAAATTAAACAGTAAGCCTTCACCATACTTGGATTGCTGCCCAAGACTTATATATAAGTCAAACCAATGATCAACATATGATATGGACTTTATCAGCACAGATTTTAAGTGAGTGTATTGTAGAAAGAACTTTATTTTAAATAAATGACAAGGTTTTTATTTATAAACACAAAAAACCAACAGTAATTTAAAAATATTTTCAAAAAGTAACATCTATAACACCAATCATAAAATCAGAAGACATCCTGTATTTATGTCAGTGTACAGATAGGCTTGTTTTCTTTAACAAAACAAGAACTTCATAAGAATATGCCTGAGAAGTACTACATGCTGCACTGACTGACCTTCACAGTAGTGGACCCCTGAATTGCTAAGTGTTGGACCTCTGGATCCGAATTTAAAGGCAATGCTTGCTTTGGTGAACAATAGCCAGACCATATCAAACACCAACAGGCAATTCTGCTTCCATTCACAAGGTGTTGGGTGGCTCACTTCATTTTAATATGCCATTATAATACACCATTTAAAATGCAGAACAGGACATAGCTTTAATTTGAATAAGGTACGGAGAGAAGGGTATGTGCGTATGGTGCATTGTGTGATTAGGCGAGTTCAGCCACTCTGGGCAGTTGCCCTGAAGAGAAAGAAGGAAATCTACTGTCTGCTTAAACATTTCGTCACCAGTAAATCACACCTTAAAGATCAGTTCTTACAAAAAGGCTCAACTGACATAATTAGTAGCTAGATAGACAGAAAAAGATGCAGACATGCTGTAAAACATCACACACACATATATACATGGATAAGATCACCTGAGCTATATTGACATATATTATGTCCATACATAATATATACATGTATAAATTTAGAAGCACACATATAAAAGACCACAGATTAAGACAAATGTATGATTTTGAATTACTATTTCTCTCATACCTACATTAACAAAAGACTCTTTAGTGGAAGAAAATATATCTTTTACTCAAATGTTCCTTCAGTGAAAATGGTGAAATGTCCATAGAACTGACTCAAATTCTTCGTCAGACTACTGGCAATCATGCATCAGCTTATTTAGCACACTGATATTCATACTGACTGTATTATCACTGATATTCTGGACCTGTGTCTGAGGTGGTGCACGATACTGTTCTGTATGAGGATGAGTTTATCAAAGCAATAATTATTATGCAAATCATTCTGGAATTATCCTTTGGCTGAGAAAGACATTAATATAGTAAAATGTTTTATAGAGATGTTTTAATCTTCTAACTTAGGGGAAGAAGAGAAGAATTAATACCAAGACGCACTCTGTAGAATGGGTCTTCTGCTCTATGAAGGATGTGATTTAACCTTTTTTTACTAAGTCAAATTAAAGTGTAAGTTTTGGACAGAGTTTAAATACTAATAACTGAAACTGCCATCCTGAAAATCCCTCTTCTTCTGACACCGAGCCCTGGAGGAATTAAACTCTGTAGAAGATGCAGATTTCTATCTGAAAATTCCTCAGGCTCCTGAAGTTCTGTTTCTGTACATGCCCAGAAATGCCTTGGGTTTGTAGGGTTCAACAGACTGTGCAAATTTCACATCAAAGCCTGACTGGTATCCCAATATGAACTGCTCCTTACCTTCTGAGCTCTGTTCTTGCTGAAACCTTGCCACTGTAAGGAAACATGGAAGAAACATTAAGCCAGGAACAAAGAGAGGGAAAGAGAGTGGGGGATGATTTTGCCTTGTATTAGATGAGAAACCAGTAACTTGCAGATCTTGTGGAAACCTATTTTCAGAGAAATTTCAGTGTAAGGGAAGTCAAAGCAGGAACTAGAAACTGATCTCTGATTGTCTCAAGCGCTGCAATCACTGCGCTACAGAATCCCACTTTTTGACTGAATGGCTTCCAGGACAAGGCTGAAGGCACATTTTTTCCCCCAGTATTTCTCACTACCTAGCTCAGCTGGAGAATTTGAACACCATTTCTAGGTGCTTAACTTTTCCTGAGCCCAGTATAAACCCTTGCTGTAAGGCTCCTGTCTTGAGGGACAGGCATCAGGAGGTGCGCATTTTGGTACTCCAGGGGTAGATTGTTACAGGGATTGAGACCTTTTGGATCCAATTGAAAAGAAGTGCTATTTATATATTCAGTGTGCTTCATTTAATAGACAGAATATGATGCGCAAATCAAATGCCCATATTTATGCAAGTGATCTGTGGCACATCTTGACCTGTTATCCAAACTGTCCTGACTATTTTTGTTGTCATGTTAGGAGTCTTAAAATAAAAGAATTAGGCAGAATAAGCAATCTGTGCCCATTCCTCTGATTATTTACTATAATTAAATTCACAAGAAATGTATTACTGGATTATATTTAAAACACATTGTTATATGTTTACCTCATGACAGAGACTGATTTCATAAAATCTTAATAGTGGTATACACCTTCTTGTTAATTTTTGTTGTCGTTTCCCCCCTCCCCCCTAAAAGTAGGCAAAATATCATATTAAGATACCATATTTATAGTATTTTTAACAAGGCATTAAAAATCAAATAACAACTAAAGGAACAATGTTAGATTCCTTTAGACTTACAATTAGTCACAAATAAATACACACCTTTACATATGTATAAATTTGATACGCTGAATTAAGTTGGTGTTGATTGCATACTCTGCAGATGTTTAGTACATGAGCTGTAACTCTTTGGATTCACTCTCCTGTCATCTTTTTCCATTTTATTACATAAAGTTTGGACGTGATGGCCACTCCTGCCACAAAGAGCAGGAACTATGGATTTATACAGTACTATAAAAAGTAATTTGATTTGATCTCCATTTCTTCCCTAATCATTCCTAACTTCCTGCTTTCCATTAGATTTGCCACTGAACATCAAGTATTTCAGACAGCCATCTGCRATAGCCTATTTCCAATATCATCCTGATAAAGGCAAATCAAATCCTAGTGTATCCAAGTGCTTCTATTAGTTTCCCTGAAAGACTCTAATCTAATATCTAAAACACAAGCAGAGATATTTTTGACTTTTTGTAACAATCTTTCCCCTAAAATGAAGTTGAGTCCATGATTTTCTGACTCAAAAAACTGAGCCACACAATTATATATACAGTTAAAAGTTATTAATGCATTTTAACAGTAGAAAAAAMCATAAATAATTTATCTCATTATGGACTTGGTCCATTTTGACTAATCCATTTTTTGCAATAGTTATTGGAATATTCTAGGCACATCTTGGACAGCACTGCTCCAGACAGCTTGAAATTGAATCTTTGCAAAAATAACGCTACTGCTGAAATGATAAGGGTTGAGTGTTGTTTGTATCATAAAGACTGGAATTAGGGTTTCTAATGATCCACATTTGAGGGTGAAAAATAACACCTCCAGGTCCTTGAGCTGAAATATATGTTTTCAATGGGCACAACTTAAATGAAATGCAGTATTTCTAGAGATGGAATAACTCTACAGGTAGTGGAGTAAATTCATTATAATGATTGGCATTGGCAGGTTAGATCTCTGGTGAGTATCTACCCCAGAGAAAGTGTTCAGCACAACTGAATGAAAATATGGGATAAATAAGTTTACAGAAAGATACTTCATTAAAAATATCTATTTAACAAAGGCAAGCTGTAAAATCAATGGTGTTAAAGAGAATAAAGAATTTCCCTAATAACAATTATTTGAACCTTCTAGCACCCCTTACTGGAAGGATATTTTTTATGCCTATAAAGTAAACTAAGTCAGAAAAAATAAATAAACCTTTTAAACGGGAGCTCTGCCTGGGGGCAGGCTACATACATACAAGGCTACAGATTCTAAATAAGCATGGAAGAGGATTGCAGCTGATATAACCCACCATGGTTTTACTGATTCAGCAGCGCTACTCCAATTAACTGCTGTTGAAGTTCTGGCAGAGGGAGTTTATTTTACAGAATATGGTCTCAACTTTGCATTTTAGAAGTCAAACATGCTCTCTCGCTAGATATGTTTCGAATAAGACTTGAATAAGGATCCTTCCAAGGTGATTTATTCTGTTAGTGCTAAGAATGCCAAATGACCCCAGATCTAGGATAAGTAATAACCTGTGATTTCATAAGCTCATAGATTAGGAGGAATATAAAGGGCCATTATGAATCATGCTGCTTGACCTCTTGTTTAGCACATACCAGAGAATTATGTCAATTGAAATACAGCGATGAGCAACCTCCATTGCTCTCTATTTAAATGCTTGTGATGCTTGTGTTACTGGAGACTGCAGATGCCGAGCCGTAAGAGCAGATAGACTGAGGATGCAAAACAGTTATTCAGGATCTTCTTCCTCTCCCACTGCAGCGCAACAGAATTGCAAAGGTTCTGCTGTAAACCTGCCTCTCTTGGGCAAAAGAAAAGGCATAACTTCTTTTGTTTACCTCCCCAGGGTCTTTATTAACACACGTACTTGAAAGACATTATGTTATTAGCTGATTAGTAATGCAGAAATAGTTTCAAACATGAACTTGAATTTCGCATATGCCAATGATGAGCTTTCATTATTCACTCCTTATGGTCTTGTTTTGTCTCTTTAGACAGTTACTTGACAAGAGTAATGCTTTCCTTTTGAGAAATTCTGACAATTTATTTTGAAGAACTTTCCCGTAAGAAGATACTGTGCAGGGAATCAGCACAATGGTGCGTTACGGAAATAGAAACCATCCCACTGACTCTGGAGGCAGTGCACGGGTTGCGCATATAATGTTGCCTTCCTGCTGACAACCCGACTGGGCATCCAGCATAACTAAATTCTCTAATGATTGAGCTAATCATCATATTACACTTATTGCTGCCAAGGTAAAATGGATGACCAATGCAAAGGGAATACAGACAGCATTGCCCAACACAAAGCTGGTTGCCAGCTGCTGTTTCAGCCCTGGAGGACATATGCAGCTTGAGTAATTTTGAGCAGCTTTTTTTTTAAACAGGCCTGAACAACTCAGGCAGTTTTGAGAGCAGAACACTTGCAAAGGTGAGCTTTCCTCATTCTCTGTACCTGTGACTATGTCTAAATATTCCTTAACCATGACCAAGGACTCAGCTGTTCATTTATAAATAATTTCTGCCTGACAGAGCAAATGATCATGGAGTAAAACCACACAAGAAACCAGCTCCTGGTTCTGAAGCATTTATCTATATGACGCCGGTAAACGCTATCAAATTCCACATGAAGATGGTAATAATTTACTTTTTACAGAATTTATTCTTAAGTTTGTCAAAAGCTAGGCTGTTTTCTTTACTACTAGCTGTTATTCATCAGCTCATGTTTATATTAAACTAAAGCTGTGACTCGTGGAATTATCTTTCATGAGAAAGGTGATAAAAAACATGAGGCAAAATTACCAGTTTTTAAAGTAAATTTTTTGTATTTCTTTCCTTTATTTTACAATTCAAACTTTCCATACAACTATTGACTACTTGGATAGTTATGTGGAATGTAACCTGCAGTACACCATTCCCCTAAGCTGGTACTGCACTACTTCACCACAGCCCCATTTTGTGCATAACACCTAGGGAGGGCATGGAATATTCTGAGTCAGAAAATAAATGCCTTTTCAGCCCCAGAGCTTCTGCTTCTCAGAGGAGAAGCATAAAATCATGGGAAGAATGCTGGAAGAGACTTCAAGAGATCACTTAGTAATTCTTCTTTTCCTCTCTCAAACAATTATAGCCAGGGATAGCTTGGAAGATGTTTGTCTAAGATTAAAATTTCCAATGTGTAATGCAAATCTATCCTGCTGCAATTTAAGCTCTTTAATTTTTTTCTGTTGACCATGAACACGAGAAATGGATTGTTCACTTCCTCTTTGAAGCAGTTTTTATGTAGTTGAATTCCATTAGTATGTTTCTCTTCTGTCTTTTTTTATAGACTCTGAACAAACCAGTTAATTCAGTCTTTTCTAATAATTCATGGTTTTTAAACCTTCAATCATTCTCGTGGATCTTTTTTTTCCACTTTTCCCAATTGGTTCACATTATGCTTGAAGTGCAAAGATTGCAGCTCAGAGATTAGAAATGACATATTGTATATGACAGAGCAAATATATTATTTGGATGTCTTAAGTATAATGCCCTTTTTTACAACAGCATGAAATTGGTCATTCACAAGTAGCATGTAAATTTAAACCACTAACCTCTTTTGATGGGCTAGTAGCATCCTCCTCAACCTGTACCTCTGCTCTGAATTACCACTTAAATGTAGATCCTTGTACTTGTCTTTACTAAGTGTAGCTTGGTCTCCATGTGTTCATCTGTAAGTTTACTCCCAATTCTATATATAAACAGTAAAAGTAGTTCTCATTAATTAAAATATTAGCCAGTATATCTCCAGGACTGATGTCTGTTGAAGGTTGATTCACTTCAGGTATTATTCTATCTTGAACCACTGATAATATTTCTGGTTGTGATCATCCAGCTAATTATAGACCCACGTCTAAGCAGTTTCTTTTAGACTATTCTTATAATTAGAAGTCTTGCCAGGTGTCAGTTGTTTTTTTTTAATGTGTCAATAACTTGATAAGAATTTAGATACATTTCTGCTGCTGTTTGTCCACTACCTRTTGAAGATGTTGCTTGTCATACAAGAGTTGCTCGGCAACAAGTTGTGCCAAACCAGTGTTGGCTCTTATTTAGCTTATATTTGGCTAGGAGCTTACAAACAGTTTGATTATTTTCCAGCATTTTTCCATGATCTGTTTACAGTTTTCTGCTCCTCCCTTTTCCCTCTAGTTAAAGAAAGGGAATGTATTTCACTCTTCCAGCCTCCAAAAAATGTTGCTTATCAGTTTGTTCCTCAAAAATAATCACTACTATCTCTGAGGTTGTTTCAGACAGATTTCTGTGATCTTGAGATGAATTTTATCTAGGTTCTGGTCTTTAAAGCATTCTCTAGCCCTTTTTTTGCCTGTTCTGGGTGGAAATTTTATCCTTTTGATTTGTTGTTAATTGCATCAGTCACTTTATAATCAAACTAGTTTTAGTGAAGACTGATTCAAAAGAGGCATAAAACTCTTTGACCTCCTCAGCATTATCTACTCCCCATTATGTCCTTCCTGATTTTTTCCGTTTGTGTTATTCTTTTATGTTTATCCCCATTGTTTGAGATTGCAGTCAATGAAAAGCTTGTGACTCACCTTTTCATTAGCAAATTGATCTCCTATTAGACTCCAATCTTTTCCTTGTATTTAAATATCAGTTGTCAAGTAGAAACTTTTACAAGGATTTTGTGAAGCTTTATGGGACTTAATTCACTTCTGTTTTGAAAAACAAATATTCTGAGTTGGACACTAAGAATCTTTAGAAATTTTGTGTTCTTAGCTGAAAACTGAAGATAGCAAACAGATTTCTGATTAAAATCTGAATGCAGATTCATCCCAAGTAACAAGTCTCTTTTGATGAGATCCCTTGAATTTTATCTTTTTTTTTTTTAAGAAAAAGTGCTTAGCAAATTGAGACAATGTACATCAAAATTCACTGTATATCTTAATTTTGATATAGTTAATTGTTATTTATTTCATCATTTATGTGATTTAGATGCTTCAAAAAGTTCTATGATATGCCTTAATTAACTTCACAGAGCAAAGAAAACAAAATATGTATGTTTAAGATGTTGTCTGAAGCTCAGGAATGCCTTGATAATCCTCAGAAGCAGGCATTTCAATTTAAGTGGGCAATTTTGAGGGCACTTTATAATTGAAAAAGTCAGAGAAACACACACTATTATATTCAGTATGCTATGTACACCTGCTTTTCTTCAGTTTCAGCTTATGAAATTTCATGAGTATTTCATTTTCTCTTCTTATCCTGTATCAGTCATTTCAAGTATTGCAGTCAATTAATTGCATGATAAAGCCGATATTACCTTTTAGTTTTTAATCTTAACAGCAATGAAGTAATCAAGGAAGGTATTGAAGGCTGCATTAAGAGGGGAATAGCTCTATAAAACAAACAACAGTATATCACAGTTCTAAAATGCTTGATAATGCCCCATCAGGAACACCATGCACAGTGCTGATAACTATCCCATAGGAAGGAAGTTACCTCAGAGAAGGCAAGACATGAGGAAACACAATACTATATCCCAGAAGCCTGATTTGACTTTCCTCGAGTTGGAGTTGACTTTTCAGAAAACAGAATTATTCTTCAGAATGACATAAATGAAAAGAAATAGGTGAATGGCTTGTACATTTTTGCTTATTCATTCATTCTAGTACGAACAAGAGTATGTGCCGTATTAGTAAAGTGCAAGATGGGACTGAGGTCCCTGATGATCCTATTAGCAAAATTCAGAATTTGCCATATGAGCCAAGAAGAAAAACAGAAGCTAGAGAACTGTCTGAAAAGATGACTAACAAACTTAAAGAGCATGCTGCAGCTTAGTAGTGATAATTACCCTAAAGTATATATGCTAATTTAAAATATTTTTTGCTCACAAATAAGGTTTAATGCATTATGTGGGTAAACTCTTCTTGTGAGGTTTCAATTCAGTGTTGTCAGCCACAGGCACTCAAAAGTTATTTTAGTACCACACCTTGTGCCCACCACACCCAAAAGATGAGATTTGGAAGAAAGCGCATGTAAGGGTTAGTCTGAAAGGCTAGAAACCTTTTTGCTTTTAAGTGGAGGCTAAGGTTTCTTAGGTAATAATCTGTTTTCAGCAGATCAAGTTTCAAGCAACGAAACTAATAAAGAAGATAAACCCAACAAAGAAAACCCCACCTCTCATATGATTGATAAGAAAAAAAACCCTTATATCACAAAATTTGCCAGCGCTACTAATGCTTTCCATATAGGCAACAAATAGTGAAAACATATGGATCTTGCAGACTTCACTAAATCCATGCAGCAAAGATATAGTGCTTGCCCTTTTCCATAAAACCATTAGGCATGGCACAATAAGCAAGGCACACAGTTCTCTGAAAATCCAGACAGAAAACAGGTAAGGAATTTTGTACCAGTTTTACCTTCTTGAAATGGACATTGTGTTTCCTATGTACTTTTGACAATCCAGGAGGACTCCACTACATACTGAACAGCAAAGAAAAGAGAGATGAATAGCATCTAAGACAACCCTGTTCTGCCTGTTGACCTTTGAGAATCCCATTCTGAAGCTATTAACTCTGGTGCAAATTATGTGTAAGTTGCCTACCCACTCACAAGGTAAAACTTTTAAGTGTACTGGTTTGGGCTGGGATAGAGTTAATTTTCTTCATAGTAGTTTGTGTAGTGTTTGGTTTGGATTTGTGACCAAAACAGTGTTGATAACAGGCTGATGCTTTAGGTATGGCTGAACAGTGCTCACACAGCGTTAATGCCTTTTCTGCTCCTCACACCACCCTGCCAGCGAGTGAGCTGGGGGTGGGCAAGAAGTTGGGATGAGACACAGCTGGGACAGCTGACCCCAGCTGACCAAAGCATTGTATCACATGATGTCGTGCTTAGCAGTAAAAGCTGGGGGAAATATGGAGGGGACAGAGGGGCTACGGTGTTTGTCTTCCCAAGTTGCGTGTGATGGAGCCCTGCTTTCCTGGAGATGGTTGAACACCTGCCTGCCGATGAGAAGTAGTGAATGAATTCCCTTGTTTTGCTTCTGCACACAACTTTTGCTTTCCCTGTCTTTATCTCAACCCAGAAGTTTTCACACTTTTACCCTTCCAATTCTCTCCCCCATCCCACCTGGGGGGAGTAAGCAAGTGTCTGTATGCTGCTTGATTGCCTGCCGGGGGTCAATCCTTAACCAGCACAGAGGCATACAGCTTCCTACGCACAAGGACTCAGCGCCATCTTATAGGCTGTAGGATATCTGAGAAGTCCAGAGGGGGATTGACAGATATGACATGTGATCTGTGAGACATCATACATGGCCTGACTGGCAGCTGGAGGCAGGGAGAACAGCCAGGCCTAGGATATCTAAAATGTCACTAGATGTCTATATTTAAGCAGTCGAATCACTTCCTAAGAATTTTGAATCTTGTACATTTTAAGTAAACAAATATTTTTAGTAAGATAAAAGCCTAAAAATGTGATGTGCAGGTAGTTGAAAAAACGATCCCGCTGCTTACACCATCCGTATTGCACGTGCATAAATACCAACATTAGAAGCAATATAATCAGTAACACTAGTTTTGTTGTATTTTAGTACAGCCGCTTGCTATTAGCAGACTCTGCTTCTAAAATAAGTGTAATTCATAACCAGAAAAATCCTTTGAACGGAAGATTATATAAAGTTTATTTGGCTTTTGCTCCATGTTATAACACTGAGATGGTAATGCTAATAGGGTTAAGGTAGACAATGCCTGGAGTGATTTGCTCTAATTGCGGTTGGATTATATGGCATCCAGAGGTCCCTTCCAACCTCAACGGTTCTGTGATTCTAATACTACAGGCTCATTCAAAATAACACTAAATTCTGTTGTCCTACTGGTTATTAAGCTTATGTGCAACATAAAAGCAAAATAAGAGTGGTCAACTATTCTGGCCACTGAAACATAAGTATGTGCTCGTGTACAGGTACATCCAGCTCCATATTTTACCTGCTTTTATTAATCCATTGAAAAGTTTTTCTCCCTTGGTGTTTTAATTTGACATACTAATTTGATTCAGAACACTATTTTAACATGTTGCCCTGATCTCTGGCTACACGAGTCATTTCTATGACTCTTGACACCACTGCAGCAGAAACAGAATAACATGGAAACCCTTGTCTTGCCAAAAGAAGGGGCAGAAGGAGGAAAGGTTGTGGTGCCCACCCTGTGTGTTATGAGAGCCACCAGAGGGCTGTGGGTCTAAGCACACTCTAGCTCCAGAAGAGACACAGCTGTCCCCCCTCTCTTGGCCTGCAGAGCCCCGTGCTTCCCTAAACATGGAGAATGCAAACAACAACAGCTGAGCTGGAATTGAATCAACCTGATTTTCTTTAGCCCTCACCTATTGTTTAGTGCAAAGTTGTAAATGAAAAGAGCCCTTTGAGTGAGTTGTGGCATGTATTAGTTTTAATTTGCTTTACCTGTAGGGGCATATATGTTAACATCAATAGATAGCTTGATGATTCACCTTTGCTGTTGAGGGCAATATGAYCTTTCACTCAACTGAAGTGCAAACAGTTTGTTCTATAAATACTTTTCTGCCCTAAAAGAGCTGTATTCTTGTAGAAATTTTGACATTGTAAGAAATGATCATGCCTGAGTTCAAAAAAAGCCTCAGAAATGTAAAATCATCTACCACAGCTGACGCATGATGAGTGAGGGCAAAACAGTATGTTATCTCTTGCAGTTCACGTAATGAGAAGTATTCTGCAAGAACCATCAGCAGAAGCAGTTAACAGAATTTGCAACTTTCTCTTGTGAGGAAAGGTCAAACTGTCCCATTCTTGAGTCCTAACCCTTCATGGTTAGTCTAGAAGAAAGATATATCAAGATAGAAGCAGTCTAATAAACTGAATGCTTCAGAAATGACAACAGCTGATCTGAACTACTTTTCCAGTAAAGCATTCCTTTAACTTCAATCTGTATTGATTCTGACACTCTGAAGATTACACAAGATGAGCAGTCAACATTTCCAGTTCCTAAATTACAAATGTACAAGGAGGAAACTGGAGACATCTGCTACTTGTTTTTTTGGGGGGGAAGTTGTGTGTGGTCTTTTGTTTGTTTGGGGTTTTGTTGTTGCTGTTCTTGTTGTTGTTCTTCAAAACACTTGTTGCTCTTTTAATTTTTCTTCAGTATTATTCAAGGAGTGAAAGTTTGGATGTTCAGGCATTAGTATGTTCTAATCCGATTTTTCATAGCTTTTAAATATTATCCAAGGTTATGCACATTTGTGCTAAGCCTGAAATACTTCGGAAGGTATWGCATTATATCAAAACAGAGAAGCTCATGGGGAGTAATAGCACCCTTGTGTCACTCTAGATTGCTGTTTAAAAGGAATCTAAATACAGAGAGAAGTTAAGTCTCTGCAAAATTACAAATTTATGCTGAAATTTATAGTTGAGCATAACAGCATGTATCATATTGATGCATTCTTAACTAATTCATTATTTTTGTGATTAATTCCAATTGCAAAGTTTAGTTTTTGTTTCATTCTAAATAAGAAGTCTCTATTATTTGTTGTTTATTAACTTCAATATAACTTTGAAAAAGTGGAACTGTCTTTATCCTTCAGGATTGCTCCAAAAATAAAAGAAAATTTTGCAAAATATTTTAGTCTACCCTGTCTGTTTCCAGAGAAACCCTGTGTATATCACTCACAAAGTTCATTTAGCTTTCTTGGATTCAAACAATATTCTTCCAACTTAAACTTGAAAAGCAAATTTATCTCTTCAAATATGTAATACTCTCATTGTCCAAGCCTATTTTAGTTATACCAGGATAATGTTATTATATTAACAACATGGAACTATATAACTGATTAAATGTGTTTTCATGCAACAGAGTTTGTCTTTTGTAAATTAATAGAAAATTTGGCTTAGATAATATAAAGTTTGGGATTCCACCAAAGAATTCCACCCAAACCCAAATCATATGTACAATAGTAAAGAGTGCAAGAAAAATAAATCACTCTGCATAACGTAAATATCAGGGCTTGTTATGGTAAACATACTTAAAAGAAAAAAAAACGCACATTAGGACCAATAAACTGCAAGTCACATTCCATGTCTCAAGACCAGGCAGCAAATGACAATAGTAAACTGGTTTTGTTTTTGTTTCTAGCCTCAACATAACAAAACAGCCCCAAGTATATTCTGAATTGAGCAAACTTTCAATAACTGTCCATGCATTTCTATGCCAACAATATTTCTGACATATTTTTTATTATGACTACATCTCTTACAATGGATAGGAGGCAATGTAGGCAGAGCATATCATACACACATTAAATTCACACCAGCTAAAATAACCCTTCACCCTCTTGGGTCAGAGATCTTAAGAGGCCACTTTCATTCTCACTGACTTCTCTATACTGCTTAAGCATCACAAAGAGACAGCAACCAACATTCACATCCATTTTCACCAAATGTGCTTACGTGAATATGAACAAAGGAGGACTAGGATTTGGTCTTTCTTGTTCCATTATGAATAAAAATATGGCTATTTTGGTTAATTCTGTTCTTCTGAACAGTTTATTCATACTTTATTACTGGCAAAATTCCATATATAAAGCAAAAGTATGCATTTTCATAAGTTCTTTGAAGAAAGTTGTATTTACCTTAAAATTACCAGGTAGTAAAGATACTTGCATTTCTGAAAACGTAGAGAGGTGTATGTGCATGTGCCCGTGTGTGTGTGAAGCTGGAGACAGGTACCTTGCTATCAAGTGATTTAATGTATTTAGAAGAAAATTTCAGAGCTCTTCTCCAGGGCAATGCTGTGAAGTCCTGAAGACTGGCATTTTTAGCACAAACATATAAAAAAAGTTTATTCTTCCACTCTTCCTTTTAAACAAATCTTGGAAATGTTTCCTGAAGTTCTCTTTTATAAGCACTGTCAGAATAACTAAGAATAATGGTATGAAACTAAGAAAAAGTAAATTTAGGCTGAGCATCAGAACAAATGAATGGCGAGGAAATAACCAGAACTCCCAGTCGGAGAGGATAAAGCACTTTCATTTGAGTGATTTAGAACTTGGAAATTCACTTCCGAGAAAAATCCAGCAGTTGGCAAGGAATGACCCAGATGAGTATTGGTTGCTTAAACTCCTTTCTAAGCTGATTGTGTGATTCATATGATAGACTATCATTCTATCTATTTACTTCTTATTGCTCCTTTATGATAATGTAGTTGGTATCATATAACATTACAGATTCATCTCTGCAGCATTTTTACAGAGCTGCTCAGGCAGGCAGTTTTCAGTAGGCCATAATCCCAGCTGAAGAGAAACCTGAGGTGAACATTCCTCAAAGGGTAAAAGAAATCTGTGAATTACTTATACAGGTTTCGGTAATCTCTTGATATTTGTTGGGATCACGTAACTGAGAATAGTTATACTAAACTATATCACTGTAACAAGAATATGGTTAAAATTAAAGTTGTATTATGCATTCCTCTACTTTTCATTTTAATACGGTGATATTACATCTGGTTGATTTTTATTAAAATAATCTGTAATGAAACTTAGCATCCCACATATCTATACGCGTATCAAGCTAGTGTTCAGAATTTTTTTTTTATTATTCAGACATTCTCAATTCACACTGAGGATCAAATACTTTGAAATTGTTCAGAGCTTCTAAGATTCTGCTTTGGCTATCTATTTTGGAAGATAACACAAACACACACGCATACTTTGTCTGAAGATTTCGTAAATAGCCTTTTATCTGTCAAAACACGGTAAACAGAACAAAAGATGAACTGAAAGTTCATGGCAAGCTAAATTATTTTCCAGAGTAGTTGGAAAGTGACTACAAGAAGGTGGTGTTCAGCAGACAGGGCTCTGACAGAGCTTTCTGCATTGCAGGTTCATTTGTTATCATCTTAGGAATTCCACTTCCACCCAGCAGGGTCTCGGTTCTCACAACCATTTCAAATTCCTAAAGAAGAGCTCTCTCTTGCCCTCGCTCCTTGCGTACCAGTAGTCGACTCTCTAGCTAACTCAAACTGCCAGGTAAATCCATGCAACTGAGAAATGAGCCACAGTGTGCCTTTCCAAATTAAAACCAGACTAAACAAACAAATAAAAAATGAAGTCTTTCAAACAGAAGATGGAAAGCATGTGAGCTGGCTTGTAGATTTGTTGTAATATTCAAGTATTATTTCCTTCTTCCAAGAAGGTATGTCAGATTGACAACCATAGACATAGTGTCTAATGATAATTTTTCTCACATTTTTTCAGCATTTTGCCCTTGGATAAGTCAGTCAGTATTCCACAGCTTTCAAAAAAATATTATCCAACAGCAGAGAAGCAGAATATCTTCAGAACCTGAACAAACAAAATTTAGGCATCTGATGATCTTTCCAAATTTATAGATTTGGCTTCACATATCTAGAACTTTGAAAGAAAGAAAATATGGCAGAAACAAAGAGACAATTTTCAAAAGTCATTCTCTTCACAGGGCAAGAACAAGGGTGAAAGAAACATCGTTGTAACTTTGAAAGCTTTTGGACCCACTGACAATCAGGAATACCAAATGTTCTCTCAGTTAAAATAGATTTGGTAAGTCATTTCTTCAAGCACCAGTAACAGATGCTTAAGTGTATGTTGGGAGCGAAATAAATTGCATTCTCATTTACATACTTCTGTGGAATTTAAAATTTGGAATCAATAGATTTTTCTCATGGTTTCTGGATGCTCTCTGATTTGTTTTTCCACACCCTTTCGTGCTATGGCTTGATAACAGTACTTAACACAGATGAATAAATAGTTGCTTTAAAGGCTAAATCTTGTTCACCTTAATTTTAAAGCCCTTGACTCATCTTTCTCAGAACATCTCCTGAATTAGAGGATTACTAATGCAAAGCCATGGTTTAGCCACAGTTTTTCATCTCTTGCCGATCTCTTTCATACTACTTTAATTTCACAAATATTATTCTCCACTTATTTTAGCTTTACTGATTAATCCTTATAATATGGATATTGATACATGTACACCAATTTTCCAGGATTACATTACAGCTGGATTTAGCAAAGTATGACTGTGGCAAAAAATACCTGAAATGTACATAGCTATATTCATCTTTACTTAAAATTCAGCCAATTAATAGCAGAGGTAAATGCTGTTTAGACTGACAGAGTATTAGTTTTTTCACTAAACTGTTCCTTAACATAGTGCTTTCATAAGATATTAATAGGACAAATGTGTACAAATGAAAATGGATTAGTAATGAAATGTGGTAGTAGAACTCAAACTATCTTTTTATTAATTTTATTTCAATAGTGCAGTATTTGAGTAAACAATGTTAAAAAGTTAAAAGTCTTTCTAATCTCATTCATCTTTTGACTCTATTTGGAAATTAAAAGGAACAGTTTGTCCCTTTGAACTATTCATCAGATAAATAATGCAATACTGAACAGGAAGCAAGGATTAGAATCAGTGAGGTGTAAACTTATCTCTATCCATTTAGTAAGGTAGTTCTTGAGTATTCTTATTTACCAGAAAGTATTAGCTACATTTTCAGTGCTTTAGAGCAACAACTAGCTTCCTATACCCCGATGAAATGTATTTTGCATGGTGGCAACATATTTCCTTGTTGAGTCTTTTGCATTGAAGGGTGAGAATGTCAAGACAAGAATAGATGACATATTTCAGACTTACCACAAACTCTCAGCTTTTTTATAGGCTTATTCCATGAGAAAAATATCTGACTGCCATGTGGATGCTTTCACAGTGAGATTCTCTAAAAAGCCCTCAAACTGATCAGGCAAAGAATAATGACATTTCTCTCAGAACACTTATGCCTCATTCCAAGGTGGATAAAGCATTCACAGAGTGAGGAAGACCAGCAAGAAGCAAAGAAAAACCCAGCAGGGATCACTTCAGGTAGCTTTGSATAAGTTTTCATATTTGTCGTTCAGACTGCATGGATTGCTCTGTACTTTCCAGAACTTTATTGCTGCTTTCTGAAAGCTGCAAATTATTAGAAGGTCAGATGTCCTTCTTAGGGCATGAACTTAGATTCTGGGGCTTGTTTGACCTGTTGCTATTGGGCTTTGGAGATGAGCACAATATGAAGGTCTGATTATACAGCATGCTGCCTACCAACAAACTGTCAGAATGTGCCAGCTCTGGAGCCAGTCATTGGTTTCAGATGAAATCCTCTTTTCACCCCAATTTCTTTGAAGTGACCAGCTAAACAACACCAAAAGGTTTCCCACCTGTGTGACTTTTTCTGGATAAAATACACACACAGATTTAACTACATCATATAAATAGGAAAGAAATCAGATCTGCTGAGTGGGACAAGATTGAAGACTTGAAAGAATTCACTCCTTCCTTCCCTCTCTCTCTGTCCCTCCCTCTGCAAGTACTCTCTTTGTCTTTTTTGCAGTTCATCTTCTTTTAGTTACTTCTAACATTTGTTGTAGCTCCTTTTTGAAGACTCCTTTCGTGCTAGAGGATCCTCCTTGCTATGTCTCTCAGTTTTTGCCTGCACTGTAGAAATTTTTCTCAGCTGAGCGTACTTGTTCTCAGAGACAGAGTCATTTCTCCCTGTCTCCAGGAGCCTCTGCTTTGCCCACCCACAGCCAGAACACATAAGCTGGCAGTGCTTCCTGCTACCCAGCCCCACCTTCTTAAACAAAGCATACAGGAAATGGCACATATACACTGGACCAAGAACAAACACATTTAAAAATTTCTGCCATSTTTCACTTAGTTCACAGCCTCCTTTTACCTTAATTGCTGGATCTGGGGTTGTGCCAAWGGCTAACTGCTGAATAGTCTCCTAGGTTTTGGGATGGATTTTAAATAACATGAAATAAATAACATGAAATTGGAAGATTCCTTGTTTACTTGTTTCCTATCCACTCTGGGGATTTAAGCAACAGATTTAAAAAATCTGGCAGATTATAGTGTGACTGGCTGGATTACTAGAGTAAAATTAATAGTTTAAAGGTTACAGCCACTGCATTCTGTGTCTCATTGTTTCCAAGTCCACACCAATGAAAGTAGATCAACATTTAGCCCTTTAAAAAAAGTTTAAAGGATATATATTTTTCTGTTGAATCTTATCATTTCATTCCAACTGAAATGTAAATAAAATTATACTAAGGAATATTTGATTGCTCTCCAGAATTTTTGAAGGTAGCCTGTGAGGCTGGTTGTTTTCCTTCAGACTTTGCTTTGGAGGCTTTTAAGATCATATTTCAGATGTTCTGAATATTTAAATAAAAAATGGGCACTTTCCCAAATGTAAGACGTACCTACTTGCTTCTGATTAGGATAGATTTTTGGCAACTGCTAACACTTGTTACACTTGTTACCTACAGGTGATATCATATCTTATATTGTTGAGCTGACATTTTCAGGTCAATTARTATTACCCCACAGAAAAAAATGTGATTGACTACAGGAAGCCAAATGTAATACCTGATTAAAACCATTTGGAACACTTTGCGGAAGAAAACTTTGGTGAAATACAGGATTTTATCAAAGCAGAAAAAAATTGTAAGCATACATATGTTCCAACCAAGTTTTTAATGAGAAAACTAGGTTTGAAACACATCCAGAAAGTGAAGAAGTGATGCTTGCTTTCTCAGTATCGCTGCATATAAGCCAAACACCCACCCACCAACRTATAGAATGTGACTGACACATGTATTCGCTGATGGATTTCCAGTTTTACATAGACAAGAAAAATAAACAAGGAAACAAYATTTTTGATCATTATAGTGTGACACTGAAAAAGAAAAAGAAACTTTGAAAGCTGTTCACAAACTAAATCATTAGTTATTGCGGAACATTTTTGTATGGATGGGCTAACCTTCCTATGCTGCATAACAGTAACTGAAATTACACAGAGGAAAGCAATTACAGTTTTAGAAATATTTTTATTACATCAATATTTAGATTTCAATTATATCTAAACATGTTCTCATGTTTCCATCAGAGAAAAACATTTTGCCCACTTTAGTTTCAATTTGTGTCCCCAAGAAGCCTGGGACCTTCTATAAATATTCAGTTAATAACTGAAATTAAATGGATAAATTTGCATGATCTAAAGTTGAAAGGCTTTTTTCTTTTAAATGCAATTCTCATTTTCAGTTTAGTTTAAGTCACATTAGCAGGTATTTTTTAATTATGCTGGAAGAAGGAGCTTATTCCAAAACTAGCCCCCATGGAAAGCTATGTTCTTATAATTGGAGCAGCTGAACAGTGTGGAATAATTTTACTGCTCTAACTTTCTTGGAAACACYGGAGATTCTGGAGATTAAGTATGGTTTCTGTTACATTCCATTCCTTTCACTGTGGACAAGTAATTCAATTTCTCTTTGCAGTTTGCCCCATCTAAAGCATCTAAAAGTGTATTAGACTTTCCCATCTTGTCTAGTTGTCTTGGAAACTATCACAGAAGGGAGCTGGCTCTGATTTTCTACATCTATTTTGCTTTTCAGAATTCTCTAGTTTAGATATCAAGTGAATTACTGAACATTACTACAATATTAAAATAAAATGCTTACTGCAGGCAAAAACTGAGGGTCTTTTGCAAGTTGGTTGTTAATGAAAAGAATCTCCAGTCCAAAGGAAGAAATAAAGAATCAAAAGAAAACTTGGATGCATTAAGTTAAAGTGAGTACACTATTTTGTCAATGGGTACGAATTTGATGTCTGATTTTGATATTTTAGGGCAGATTTAATTAGTAATGTTAATTAGTTAAATTAATTGAGATTCTCATAGATCAAAATAGGGAAACTTCACAATCAAATTTCCATTGAAGTGTAAGCCTCTGAAAAGTTCGGTCACAGTCTGGTATTTTGTTTAGCATATGCGTTTTCTAATTTAAAAAGCACAAATGTTCGCTTTCTTAAACAAAGTCTATAATATGGTCAAAATCCAGATCAGCTAATAAATTGTTTATTTCCACGTTCTATGTTTATAATTACCAAGTGGGGTAGCACAAATTGTAAAATTATGCACAATTTGGCATTTTGCTATCCATTCTAGTGTCTCCCTCTCTCTGAGTTTGGCAAGCTCACTAGCACAGAATAATAAATAATTACCCACAATAGGTGTCTTTCATTTAATTATGCTAGATGCTACAGTTATAAGTGACTTGTAACTAACATCACCAAAATAAATGTTTCACCAGAAAATATTGCAAGGAAAAAAATAATTGCTTATCCCCTTTTAAAGTGTCAGGCTAGTGAGGACAAAAGAAAATGAGGGCTGGCGGTGGAGCTGAATGACACCAGTAAATGCATTTGCTGTCTCCACCCAGCCTGGACATTTTGGGAAAAGTGACAGATGTACACTATGGCTGCTCTATGAGGAGACAGGGGTATGAATAGGTCTTGAATACTGTCATTGTCCCTGTCAGTAGAGGACTTCAAACTCTTATCACGGTAACATGGCACTTGTTTTAAGTGGTCACAGCTTCTGCCTTTTTTCTAAAGTCCAGAATTAAACTATTTTTATTAAATTCCAGTGTGAATTTTGGACCCACTGTGCTCAGTGGGTCACCTCAGTTAAACACTCCAGCTTTTTGATCTGTAATGAAGTCTGACCAGTAACAAGCTAGTAGAGTTACCAATGCATATATATGGAGTTTGAAAGATGACTGCAGTTTTTAATTTATCAATCAGAAAGCTCAACATGTTTTCATGAAGAGGATCATATTTCACACATGTACATTCATGAAAATGAATGCAATTATTAGCACATGAACACGTTCCATGTCTGGCTGACTCTTCCTTTAGATGAAAGATAGTATTATCAATTCCAGTATTGCCCATATTCATGGGGAATATTTATGCAAAGACGTTCTAAACACTTCTAGACGAGCGTACTTGTATTTCCCCTTCTCAGAGGAGGAGGCATGCTCTCCGTAATGCACAGATATTCTTTTGGAAAGGACACGTAATCAAACACCTGCAGAATCCCCTTCCTGATGACTGGGGTATGGGTAACCCAGTTCATGACACAGAAGAGCAGAGCATGGAAGTAAGAACTATGAGAGCAAATCCTTCATAGGACTGGGGGTGGAACAAAGAACAAACAAGAGATCAAAGCAGCAGTCTCATATTCCAAGAGAAAACATCTAGATACATAGAAATATATGTCTTAGTAGCAAATTAGTCCAGTAGAATGTAACATCTAAAGTCTGTTACTTAATAAAACCCATTAGGATATTCAGGATAAAAGACAATTTTATGTTATGCTAAATGCTTGAATTGTCTTGCAAAGGTAATAGACACATAACATCAGCAACAATTTCCCTTTGTATGTTTTAATCAAGACAATCTAACGTCATACTTACATATACATTGTCCTTCTATATATTTACACTGTGCTAACATGAGCAGGCACATATAAGTTGTTGAAAGAGAGCAGAATTCAAACACACTCCAAGGATGGAGCATAAGTGAGATGTGAGCTGATAGTATGGGTAATTGGCTTTAAGACAATTGTGAGGTTTTGTTCACATAAGAGCAGAAAATAAGAAAAAGGGAAAGCTGTGCACCTCTGTTGAAAAATAAGATTTTAAGAGTACTACCTATTTTTCTACAGTATGTTTACAAATTGACTGTCCCTGAAATGAAGACACTCAGTAGCCCTACTCAGTGCCAAGTATTACATCAACAGGCAGTTAGCAGTTTTCCCATCTCAYAGTTTTATTACACTTTGATTATTAGAGTGATTTATCATTTCCATTTGTGTCACTTGTAAGGAAAATAATTCATAGATTGACTAGTTCTGGGGCACAAAGAACTGTGAGACAGGACAGGCAATCATATTCTGCCTACTCAAATTTCCACACTGGCTTTTAGTCACTAGTTTTTTGTAACCATGTTACTTGTAATAACTAGTAAAAACATTGATTAGATATTAACCTGGGCAGTCCACAAACAGAGTCTTGGCTTGAAAAACTAATATAGAAAAGAAGTGGGAAAAGAAACATGAATATTCTAGTTGCCTTCCTGAGAGAGATATAATAGGTTAGTTGAAGATCTAACAGTAAAAGGTGGCACTCTTGAATCCCAGTTCAAAACCCTATATCTATCAGACCAGAATGACACAATCACAGAATGGTTGAGGTTAGAAGAGACCCCAAACCTCCTGCTCAAGCAGGGCCACTTAGAACCAGTTGCCCAGGCTTTTGAATATCTCCGAGGGAGATTCCACAGCTGCTGTGGGCAGCCTGTGCCAGTACTCCATCACCCTGGTGGTAAAAAAGTGTTTCCTGATGTTCAGAGGGAACCTCCTGTGTTTCAGTTTGTTCCCGTTGCCTCTTGTCCTGTCATTAGGCACCACTGAAAAGAGCCTGGCTTTTTACAGAGTCTCCTTTCCACCCTCCTGTCAGGTATTTGTACACATTGATGAGATCTCCCTGAGCATTCTCTTCTCCAGGCTGGACAGTCCTAGCTCTCAGCCTTTCCTCAAAGGAGGGATGCTCCACTCCCCTAATCATCTTAGTGGCTTTTCACAGGACTCTTTCGAGTGTGCCCATGTCTCTGTTGTACTGGGTAGCCCTGAACTGGACACAGTACTCCAGGTGTGGCCTCACCAGTATGGGATAAAGAAGAAGGATCACCTCCTTGGACCTGCTGACAATGTCTTGCCTAATGCAACCTGGAATACTAGCCTTTTTTGCTGGAAGGGTACATTCCTGGCTCACGTTCAACTTGTTGTCCACCATGACCCCCAGGTCCATTTTCTACAAAGCTGCTTTCTGGCTGGGTGGCCCCCAGCATCTGCTGGTGCATGACGTTGTTTCTCCCCAGGTGCAGGACTTTGCACTTCTCCTTGTTGAATTTCATGTGGTTCCTGTCAGCCCATTTCTCCAGCCTGTCAAGGTCCCTCTGAATGGCAGCACAATCTTCTGGTGTTTCAGCCACTCTACCCAGTTTTGTGTCATCTGCGGACTTGCTGACAGTACACTGCCCCATCGTTCAGACCATTAAAGAAGAGCTGAACAGGACTGAACCCGGTATTGGTCCCTGGGGTACACCGCTAGATACTGGCCTCCAGCAAGACTGGATCACCACCCTCTGGACCTGATCATTCAGCCAGTTTTCAATCCATCACATTGTCTGCTCCTCCAGCCCATACTTCATCAGCTACTCTATCAGGATCTTATGGAAGACAGCGTTGAAAGTGTTACTGAAGTCAAGTTAGACAATATTCATTGCCCTCACTCGTCTATCAAGCCAGTCATTTCATTATAGGAGGTCATCAAGTTGGTCAAACATGATATAAGAATATTTCTTAGTAAGTCCATCACAATTCTCTTGTAATTTATAGTGCTTAGTTCAAGTCTCAGAAGCTAAAAAAATTAAGATAAGAATCAAAGAGAATATACCACATAAGTTTTAAGGATAACAATTAAGCACCACTGCAATATAGAAACAAGAAAAAAATATCTTTTTTTCTCATTAGTTACTGAAAATGAGAGAAAAGGCTTTATTAAGAAAACACCATGACTGGAACCTGATTCTGATGTACGTAAAACAGAGTTTTCAAATTTGTGAGTTCTGTCAGTACATCAGTAACCTCAAGCCATAATATCACGAATATTCCAAGTATGGGATTTCTTTTATTGTTTTCTTAATTCCCCCCAAATGATTCACCAGTTGGTCCCCAGTGTTCAACAACAAACATATTCTTAAGCTTGGATGATACTGCTTGATATGAATGTGCGTTATTCTTCTCTGTGCTTTCATGTCTACACTTAAAGCAAACCTCTCTTTTTCCTAGACACCATTTCAGGCTTGAGCAATCCTTTGATCAATAGTACTGCCATCTGCAGCACTATAAGTTCAAAGTATAAATTCAGTAATGGAGAAATGAAGTACAGTTGTCCTGGTAAGATTACAGATAACRAGATGGAAATGGAGAAAGGGAGATGGGTGCAAAACAAAACAAAAACCTCACAGCTGTACTTAATGTTTGTGTGCTACACTGTAATTTTCTCTTAGTTACTTATGAAGTATGGCAGGACATTAGTCTACTATTTAATCGCTGGTTTTAACTTCTGACGGAGCAATATACATGAATATCTGATTTCTGTTATCTGAAAAGTTTTACATATGAAGCAGTGAAAGATAGCAGCATTTTGTTTACAGTCATTCTAGTTGGTGATTTATCTATTGGGTTTTATCACATAGCATGCACGTATTTTTGGAAAATGAGTCAGTCCTTGCAATTGCCCAAAATTCACTCTTTTGTTCATTCAGTTCCTTCTTGTGCACTCTATGTTACTGTAACCATTGCTTTTTCAGTGTACTCTATGTTCCCTTCGTCATAATCAAATCAGGAAAGCGATAATCAAGATGACTCTTACTTAGGAGAGTTGCTTTCATTTCTCAAAACTTATAAAAGTAGTAGCTGTAGATGTCAGGCTACAGGTATTAGCACTTATTCTGTATTTTTATTTTTTTTATATTTTAAGTAGTGATAGATTTTTTTTTCCATCATTTCCAGACACGTTCGGCTTATCTTCGTTACTGTACTTGACTTTGCAACTGTTTTATATACAGGGAAGAAGAATGGGTAAAACAGAGTTTTACTGAGAGCTTTCAAGAAAGCAGGAAATCAAGCCTGTGTCTCCCAGGTCTTAGGCCAAGATCCTAGCAACTTGAGGCACTTTCCCTCCATACTTGTCATTCCCATTTATTTAAAAAAAAATACATTTCTCAAGATTTTGTCTTTGTGGTGAGCTTGTTATCCGTTCCCAAATAGTCTTACAACAAACACATAGTTAGCGTTAGTGTTTATTAGTGTTCATGTTAGATCATCAAAGCAATACTACTCAAGTAACTTTAAGAAGTGAAGTACACATGGTACAGCCCTCCCCACCCTGAGATACTGTCTCAGCCATTCTCTCCAGTAAAAACTAAGCATTATTTGCTTGAGACTTCTTTCTATATCCATAAGTAAATCTTTCCAGAGTGGAACATGTTGCATTCCCTGAGGCATTGAAGCAATGTTAGTCTTTTCTAACGTATTGTAATTTAGAGGGTTCATTTCACCTCCTCTAGATACTACTGAAACCTTTCATTACATGTCTGAGGTTTTGAGGTCAACAGTATTCCTTTAATTTGCACAGCAGCATTGCTATTAATAGTGATCAATAAAGTCAACAGCAGTAAAAATGTTTTGCACCATTTTGTCAACTCTTAATTTAATCTTGTTTGTTTGTTTGTTTCCATTTGAGAAGTCTTTAAAACAGCCACAGCTTATAGCAGACATCTGTTTCTGTTTATCTGCAAATAATGAAAACCTTCTCCAGCCACATCCAGCAAGGGACTTTATAGTGAACTACGGATTTTGTATTTTGACCAATTAATTCACCTCAAATTGCTTTCTTTACCTGAAGCACTTGCTTCAGGTATTCCCACTAGGTATTTTTAGTGATAATTCCCTTTAAAGAAAGTCCGAAAGAAAAATCAAAACTAGATAGATAGAAATTGCACAGGAGGATAAAATCAGCTCCAAATGCTATTGAAAAGTTCAGAATTATAAGGGCTGGAGGCAACAAAATGGGAAATTCTCTACTAACAAGCTAAGTCCTACATATGAGGAGGGGATATAAAAAAAAGTACAAACCTAAGGCATAAACAACCAGCTGCAGCTATTAGATCATAAATTAAAGCTTTTTTTTTCATCATTTCCTCTCTTTCACACTCAACTCAGCATTATGATTTTTTTTCATAAAATAAGAGCTCACTTTTCTTATTTGTTAGAACTATTATGGCAGCCTTTCTCTTGAGTTTAAATTGGTCAGAGCTGCAGTTCACCAACGTCCATGGACTCAGATTTGCAATCAAGTTATGGCTGACTTGCTCTATCTGTCTGCATAGATCTTTTTAAGACATAAAATAAGAGAAAGTTCAACCAAATTGTATTATCCTGTGTTTGCCACAGGCTAAAAGGATACCCACAGTCAGATACTGTGACTTAGTTGACATGTGATAACTTGTGCATTATTCCCACTGAGTTAATAAAAATAAAGTTTCATCTGATGGGTCTGCACACTCCTTTAGGTACTTTCAAGTACTTAGACTCCATTTAAAACATTTGTTTACAATACCGGCTGAGCTCTTTGCTTCTGGCACTCTTAACATTCAAAAGCTGAAGGAAAAATGTGCACTTTCAAATTTTCATACAGTAAGTGGAAAATCAGGCAGTTTAGAATGGAATACGAAATACTCAGAACACAAAGAATGGGAATACAAGTTAACGCCCTTCAACAGCGATCACTGAAAAGYCTTGTATGCCTTAAATCTAGAACTGTGTACAAGAGCGGTGGAGGTGTTTGAGATGTTTCTTTGCTCTCAGGAACCTCAGGCTGAAAGTTTGTCTTTCAGAACATAGTCCTTTATTACTGTCTTTCAAAAATGAGACTGGTCATTCCTGCTTTTTTCAAGGCACCTCAGCAGAGTGTTTCAAGGCATGCTGTGCTGAGGTAGTGGGAGATGCAGATTTAGCAGGTATTTTTCTTATGAATGTTTCTGGCAGAACGAAAATAACATTACATAGAATAGTCACAGCCTTCCCAGATTAATGTCCCCAGCAGAAAAACATACAGCCTGGTGGTTAAACAGGTGTAGGTTTAAAATCCCTCAGGCCAAGGAAGACATTGAATTTAGCTGAGGATACCTTCAGCACCAGTCTTTATCCTCTAGGCCTCTACAGGTACTACAATGTTACCACATATAACATAATATCCTCTGGCTAATGTGGATAATCTAACTAGGCTGGGCTTTTTCCTCGTGCGGTCTAAAACCATACTGAATAAGGCAAAACAGAATCTATGGGTAGGTAAGATACAGGCACCCTGAGGCCAGTAATTAGACACTCAGATGGTGGAGCACAAAGCTCGTGCTTTGCAGAGTTCTCTGTTCTCATTTCCACCAAACAATKACATATTTAAAAAAACGGAAAAGAACATTAGTGGGATACAATATTTGTTAATCATAAAAGATATTACAAAGGTCTTTCATTAATATATAAGAGTCACCACCCAGCACTACCCACTTCATGACTAGTTTACAAGCATCTTGTTCCAGAAACACAAGCAACTCTTCCTGTTTAAAATGTCAGTCAAGCAATGTTAACATATGGTCGTCTTTCCTACCTAGATAATTCTGCCGACATTATCGTGGACATTAGAAACCATTATTTTGGAGATAATTCCCCTTGGTTCTCCTACTCAATTCAAATATCTTCCACAGCATATTCATCTATCCCAGTTTCTGGCATTAGTTTGATTGCATGCATAGCAATCATACAGAACTGTACCAGTTTTTCAGCATGACTAATTATCTCAAGCGGGCAGAGAGAGACAGCCACACCAACAACACGCCCACGATCTTTTGCATAATGTGCACTTTACACTCACCAATCTGTTCACATATAGGGATATTTTTTTTCAGCCATTGTAACCAAGAACTTTAAAGAGATAACATGTAGAGAAAAAGACTGGTGCTAAAAAAAAAGCAAGCTGGACAAAACTTCATTCAGCAAAAGTAGTGAGTTCTTTTACATCTGTTCAGAGCTATTGAAACATTAATCCAGAAAGGGCGTAGACACTTTTCATGTTCACACAGTTGTGCATTTCCTGACTGCATCCATTTTAAGAGACACCAACCCACGTACCACAAAACAATATATTCCAGTCCATCTAGTTTAGGATAAGCTGGAATTTTCACAGGTAACTTTTATAATATATGATATATAATGTACAATATATAATATACAATATAGACTATATACRCTATATATATAATATATTTTAATATATAAAATATATATTTTTTGATAGACTGAATTAGCACTAGGACTTCATGAGGCTCATCAGAACACATTCTCTGCCCTGTTCCTGTAATTCAGCACCAAGCTATAGAAATCGTATTCACCAGTTATATACATCCTTCTCTGGAGTAGGAACTGTGCTAAGAGCCGGGGAGATCCATATCACAGAGGAGTTGCTCTGTACAGCATGGCAAGGGGGAGGCCAGCATGCACTGACTCCAGCTACTCATGACCCCTAAAGGACAGCGCTTCTGTGCTGAGTTACAGCATAGGGCTCTCTAAAGAGAAGTCAGAGAGTCACAAATGGTCTCTGAGAATCTCAGAACTTCTTTGAACTTTCCTCTTCAGCTCCAACTACTTTTATTTCCTCATTAAAGGAGACGATCAGAGGGAACCTGTTCAGTGGTATAATTAAATGTATATGGAATTAATCCATGTTTAATATGGGCAGCATTTATTCTTCTTCTCATTGTTTTTCTTGGAATAGCAGGAAGGTAACTTTATGCACTCACCTTATTTACTGCAATGCCATTGTGCCCCTTCATGTTCAGCAAACTCAGTCACAGAATGACAAAATATTTTTTAATTTATCTCAAGATGAGGAATTTGAAATTTTATTTGAAACATTTCCTTCCTTCAGCCAGCCAGCATTGCAGTATGTACATAAGGAATCAGTGATGAGAGAGTAAAAAAAATAAAGCTATCCTGCAGTCATCTAATACCTACCGTAGTTGTCTGTCTGTGGTCTGATTCTTAGAGAGGAGGGAGCAAGATGTGCCCAGGGTGCTAGTGGGAGACATTATAACTCAAGCCCAAGCAGATCCACTTGTGGGAGTACAGAAATCTGTGCTTCAGCCAGGTGAGGTCAGCTTTCCTTTACTGCCTGGTCTATGCTGATGGCAACTGAGGTTATACCTTTCTGGATATGCAGATTGCATGAGACTGGAAAACTGTAAGAGACATATTGTTTGAAAGTCAGAACAGGAAACTTACTGAGAGGGGTGGCTGAGGTCTCTCTATTTAAGTGCCTATTCCCTTCTGAGCTTTTGTGCTGAACAGAGATAACCATCTGTGCTCAATTGCTCGTTACGTTGGTTTTGTAACATCAGCATCTGCTGATAAAGAAAATAAGGGAATGTGTGCCCGCAATAGCTGAAGCCTCATTTACCACATCAGAATTCACTTTCTAATTGTTCAGTTTTATTTTAGTTGGAGTACAGGTGGTGTCACTCTTTCTGCCATCAGAAATTATTTAGAGTAAGACTCAACCATAGAATGCTGTAATTGTTAGTTTTTGTGCTTGTTTTTATTTTAAATTTACTCTGATTTTTATACACAAATAAAAAATATATTTTTTTATATATTTTCCTGCATGTCTCAAATAAATTAAAAGAAAAAAAATGTTTTCTGAAGGTTGTTTTTCTGTGTAACCACGTGCTCTCAATCTAAAATGATAGTTTTTAGACAAGGGAGAGATGAAAGTGAAATCTCCTGGAAGATCACAGAACATATGTCTCTTTTGTGCCAGCTGTAAAATATTAGCCCAGAATGTCTGCCTGCCTGCTACTGACAATTCTTGACAAATTTTAATGTTGCAGCACATGAGATATTAAGTCATAAAAAAATCAGTCTCACTCAAGATTGGCACATAGCCACACACCTGTGTGTGCACGCATACCGTTTTGATATGACGTATCAATTTGATTTGAAGTGTTGTATTTCAGACTGTCAAAATCCCTGTTAGGTTTGCAGACAGCAGTGTGAACGCAGTGGATGATTTAACAGAGGATGGTGGGATATATTCTCAGTGCCTGAAGTACTGGAAGCTTCTGTATCTTCTATCGAGGGAACTTCTGTGCCACTGGAACTGCAATCAGAGCACTTGCATGTCTGGGGAGAGTCAGCTTGGCTCCTGCAGTCTTGCTAGCTGGGGCTCATATCCAGCCATGCCAGACCAGAGATGGTTACGTGAGGAGTGATTCAGTTGTTTCTGTATTGTGTTTCCAGGAGCCATAGTAATTGAAACTCTATGTGAAAAGACCTAAACTGGCTTCCATCAGACTAGCTTGCTAGAGCTCCACATGGCAGGAGAGCATCTGTATTTCTTCAGGGTCCAAGCAGTCATCAAAATGTTGTACCCACACTTGTGCAATGCTGTCTATAAGCACCTGTACCCCAGTGGGCAGTGTACACAGCACAGCAAATCTGAAACTGAATAAACCATCAGTGGATAATTGAGTTTATTTAATGAACATTCTAAAAGGAAATAGAGATACATTTTACATCAACAAGAAGCTGAAATTCAAGAAGGAGCTGGAATCATAATCAGACTGTCTTTACAGCAAAGTCACTTCCCATCATTTGTATTTGACAAAACAAACATAAACTAAAGAAAAAATTGAATGTGTGCATGGAGATGAAGCTTCAGTAAAAAGATTAGAAACTAGCCCCCCTCCAAAAAAACTAGCTTCCTTCCAAACCAGCATATTTGGTTGGAATAATATCCAGAAAAATGGGATTTGTTAGTSTGGACTCAAGAAGAGGACAGAACTGAAGTCCAGTTCCTTACAGCATAGAGCTGGATGTTCTGTTTATAATCCTTGAATACGATCTCTAATCAAATTTAATTTTTTACAGCTTAATCCCCTAATGAATTCTTTAGCTTCAAACACCCATTTGACTACCTGGCAAGGCTCAGGGATAACACCATGTAGTGACACCTGCCAATACATTCATTCACTGACTTACACACAGACACAGACCTAATTCTGACTGTCTGGAAAACTTACATTTTAATTTTACGTGTCTTATTACTCTATATCTGCCTCCAAAAAAAATTCACAACATTTTGGTATAAACCAATTATTTCCACTAGACAAAACAATAGAGAAATACCAGTCAATTTACCTGGAAAAACAGGAATTAAGCTCCTTAATTATATACAACAGTCATTAAGGTACAAGTCAGGTCAGATTCTAAGTTTAATTTGATTTTGGTTTTTGTATATATATATATATATATAAATGAATGAAATACTTAGGGTATTTGCAGGGGTTAATTTGCCAAATATTTGAAGATGAGATGAAATAGACATGGTAACAATGAAGAAGAAGATAAATGGCAGGTGAAAGTCTTTGTTAAGGCATCAGCAAAGAAAGCAACTGGTTTCTAGGAAATTGAAGTAGTAACCTAAAATATAATTTCATGGGAAGGAAGATCAATGTAAACATGAAAAAGAGGATAATTTAGGACATAACAATAACATTCATTTTTTATATGATGGCATGAGTAGAGCCATGTGACACTCATTTATGAAATTGAATATATAAACAAATAATTTGGTCAGTGTTAGAAATGTAAATCTATGGGCACTTTGAGATTTCTGTACCAAAACAAGAGTTCAAAGATAAGATCTGAAGTGAAAGAGCTGAATAGTTAGGTAATTGTAGCAGACTTTTCACCTCCAGATCTCTGTTTCAAATTACAACCAAAAAAGTCATTACAATCTGAAGGCTGAAATAAATTTGAGTTTCTTAGTCCACTTGTTCCAAGTGAACATTTGTCCCCATCACACTTATTATTCTGAACAGAGAGGATCAAACTGGCTTTGTTCCTGGATTACTTTTTACTGCAAGAAAATGTTTCCTCTAGGACAGGATGTGCTTTACCTCTATGAATAGAACTCTTCACTTGAGAGTTATCATTAAATATGATCTTACAAAAAAAATGGAAAAATTAAAAAAGAATAGGACTCAATGAGGTTCAGTTTAACACAAGATAAAGATAAGTCTTACAGAGAGGAATACAATTGGTTTCAGGAACATCTGTACAAATGGTAGGATTTGGATAGCTGAAAATAAGGACAAAGAAGATCATAGACATCTTGAGGAAATTTTCTATTTTCAAAAATGCCACAGAAAAAGGAACTGCCCATGCAATTGTATAGAGAATGCAGAAGTAGTTTCGAACATTATAGTGGTTTCCATCTCTTCCGTACCCTCAGTTGGGTTTTAGATGGAGGTCAGCAACATTATAACTTGACGCAACTCCCCCTCTCCCCCAATTTAAGGGCAATAAAAAGCGTACCAAAAAGAAACTAAAACAAAATAAAGTGTGGTATTGGTGCTTGCATATGCACAGCCAGTAAAAAAAACATTTAAACTGAAGTGTTTCAGTCATTACAGCAAGGGGTGAAAACTATGTGCAAGCTTTAACATCTTTTTCCCAGTATTCTCATTTTAAACCCACACATTCTTGCAAAAGTTTCATATTGTAACTTCATATATCATCTTAATCACCAGAAAGGTTTGGTGTTCTGAAAAGATGACTGTACTCAGAAATTGAAGTTATCTGTCTAGCTTTAGTGTAAAGTAACAGTATTAAAGGAACACATTTAAATTAGAAAAAGTAGAGAGGTAAGCTACGAAATCCAGAAGAACTGAAATGAATGTGAAAGGATAGTCCTGACACACAAATAGGAATTAGAATAGGAGTTAAGTAAACAAAATGGTAAGAGCATCAGACACTTCCCAATGACACCAGAAGGTCATTGAACAACAACAGAAGGTCTGTCTGCCATATAAAGGCCCAAAACACATAGAATTTTCAAAATATAGTACAAGAATCTTTATATATGGTTATTTACAAGATCACCACAATAAGTCTTTCCTACATGCACACTGTGTTGCGTGGTAAATCACCCCTAGCATGTATATCTTTGACAAATATTGTCACAGTACATATGTTTGCTGGGTTAGATCAAATGCTTATCTTCTGTGATAAACAAATGTTTTCAAGTCCCTTAAACTGGGCCTCTGGTGAAAGCATGCTACTCTTTACATTTCAGGATACAAATTCTTATACCAGCACTGGACTGTCCTTCCCTGTCAGGTCTAAATCTCCACGCAACAGGCAACTGCAGTGCTTTATTCTGAGGCTGTGACCTTACACACATCTCCCCACTATGTCTCCTCTCTGAAGTGCAAATGCAACCATTGCTCCACCAAAGCATGGCTGAGATTGTGATGAATACAGCTGAGAGCAACCATAAACAGAACATATAAAGGTAAGGTCAAATGTTTTGCTTTCATTTGTGAGGCAGAGACAATTAAACAGTTTTGACTGACTTACCATACAGAAGAAACCATACAAAGAACCAAGTGTCAAACTTCTGTCTGACAAGACCTTCAGCTACAACCTAAGAATAATTAGCGTGTATGTCCACATCTGCAGGAATTAAGGATACTTGCAAGAATATGTTATCTTCCTTAAAGTAGGGAATAGTAAGAATTAGAAACACGTACCCAGCTGTAGGAACGTTACAAGTTCAGTCTTTTTATCCAAGGGATCCCAGTGCTGCAGCTGCTCAACTCAGCCACATTTAAAGGACTTGCAACACCACCCACAAACACACTTAATCCTAGAAAGGCATGTTGAGGAAAATGGAGAAGAGATTCTTAGTATAGAGAAGAGATTCAAACATATACTGAGAATGCTTCAAAATCAAAGAAACGAACTTCGYAAGAAGTGTGGTTTAGATACATCCTGAGATTAAGATCTCTTGTCTCAGATGAGGGGAAGGGTGGAAAAATTAGAACTCAAAACAGGAAAAAAAAATAATTTAAAGAAATGGGTCTGGGATTGTGGTCCAAGTTTGAAAATGAGGAACTTAGTGAGAATACAGAAATGTTAATGRTCACCTCTGCTCCTCGGTCTAATAGATACTCATTTGTTATGATCAGCTCCATAAAACAGTCTGTAAATAAGAGGTTCTGAGATATAAGGGGCCTGGGGGGCTGTAAAATTTGGGCACAGGCTGTTGAATTTGTGTCAGTGTATGGACATGTACACTTGGCTGAAAATTTGTACTATCGCAAAATACCTTTTCTGAGGATGTTTTAGATACCTGAAAAGTGTCGGAGGACGGAGTGCAGTGCCATTCTGCACCATTTACCATAACCTAGAATCTAAATCTCTCCTCAGTTTGGACTTATGTGCTATTTTAAGTTGCCCAGCGGTCCCCGGAAAGGTTGAGACTATTGTTCTACCCATWCCTTGCCATGCAGGTCATTGATAGTTAGCTTAAATGGCTCCTGTACAACATGCTGGCTTTTATGATTCCCAGCTCCAGCAATGATGTCTTCCACATATTGCACATTCCTTGAGGTGCTGCATGTGAGGTTTTCTGGTAGGTCGAGCAATAAGTGACATGACTTACAGCTGTTCATGGGTGAGCATCTCAAATTAAAGCAAGCAACAATTATTACCTAAAGGTTGTCTGGATGTCTGATGGGAATACACATCACCATGGAGGAAAAAAAAAAATAATGTGGAATTACCCAATGGAATGACACAGTTAGTCCCAATGTTTACCAGAACAGCTTCTGGAAGCTTTGTTTATGGATTAACAGGCTCATAAGGACTTCCTTTATGCATTAGAAATTGCAAAATCCTATGTCAAGAATTGGCAGCTATCTTCACCCACCAAAAAGAAATCTCAAAATACAATGTACAGTTGTTCTCAGGTAAAAGTTTCTTTTTTTTTTTTCAGTCTCTCGGGAAACTGAAGAAAATACATTTGCAGAATAGATGTTGAGGATTGCTGAGTATTTAAACTTTGGATCTTATTTTCTAAGAATATGAACTGTGATCCTTATTATAGCCCAGTAGAAATGTTGTTTTGGTTACAAATTCTTACATTGTATGTGAAGTTTCTGGAAACAAACCCCATTAAGAACTGTTAACATTTAGACCAGTTAGTAACATACCAGGTATTTTTGTTGTGTAAATTTTTCCCAGTAAAATTACCATGTAGTAATACTTTCTTTTACAGCAATGCTAAAAACTCCTACTTATTCTGTTGCCTTTTTTTTTTTTTTTTTTTTTTTTTTTAGCTTTTTAAATACATTTGTAGAAGGATTTGGTTTTGTTCCTAGAAATACAGATCTCAGTCCTGACCAAAAAAAAAGGCAAATAATTTATTATGAATCATAATTATTATGACTGTCTTTGTCCATATAGTCTTTTGGTAATTAATTTTAATTCCATATATTCACTAAATTGTAAGAAAATATTCCTCAAATAATTTTATAGCCCTTGGCTGTTCACAAACTGATCAACTCAAATATTTGGCACATGATTTCATATAATAGCTCATTTACATCATGAATTATTGTTCTTATTCTTAAATTTGTGTTTGTAATGTTTTGAAAGGGAAATGGCTTAATAACAAAATTAGCATAATCATTTCTATTTAAATTACTTAAATTTTCAGACTTAACTAAAACTTGCACAGCAAAAGCTATCTATGAGTGAGGCAAAAAGGGGTCCTTACAACTCCTTATGAATAAAGCTACATGCTTTTGCCAAAAGTAACCAAAATGTTTCTGGGGGAGCTTTGAATTAAGCTTGCCTTTTAACTTATTACTGCAGATAGGGGAGGAAAGGCAACTTTGGGATTGGTGGGGTTTCTGTAAGAATTTACAAACTTTAAATTTACAATAGGACTGGGGAAATATTTTTCCTGGGAAAAAAGGTGGAAACTAATAGTTCCCACTTCACTGTAATTTTCTTTGCAAATGTTTAATTTTTGTTTGAAGAAAAGCCAAAACAGTACAAAAGGGTTTTTGCCAAAGTGTTACATTTTGTTTGAAAAGTTTGATTAAAATTATTTTAGCCTGCAGTAGTAGTACAAATATGTCTAAAGTGAAAGAATGCATGTAGTTACTATATTACTATAGTATCTATCTTACTACTAGAGCTAGTAAAAGATGCATATTTTAGACATTTGATCAGAAAGGTTTAGGCTGGGGTTGATCACATAGTTTAACTCAAAGAAAAACAGCTTCAAACACATTTCAGCATAGGCAGATCTGAGAATTAAGCATGTGCTTACAAGACATATTAAGCAGGGCTGAGCTTTTTATATGGTGCCTGCCCTAGTTTGCTCCATCTTTTTAATTTCCTCAGAAGTACAGCATGCCCACAAAATATTCTTATAGAGCATTGATACATATCATCATCAACCACAATGCAAAATATACTTGCAAATGAAAATGATGAAAGCAAAATTGTACTTTTCTATATAATTTGCCTTGGGACATGCTTACAGGATTCTGGAGTTCAGACTTTATCACAAAACTTTTCAGTGAGGCCGAGGAACAAGCGTTAATGTTAAGGGTAGCATTTTCAAGTAGTGCTATTTCACCTCTGCTGTTTTCAGTAATAGATAAAGGYCCAGATAAAGAACTGTATTTATGCCCTGAGCACGTAGGTGTGTGAACATTGTGATACTGGACACCACGGTATCTAATAGTTTGACAGACATATGAAGGAGTGAGGTCATAAATATCCAGATCCTGAGGCAGCCTATATGCACAGGGAAAGCACACTGACATGTGAGGGTTTTTTACGTGGAAACTTGGGGCTCTACGGCTGTTACAGTGCCAAAAGGATGATACAGGGTCTTTGTGGATCAAAAAGCCCCCAGTTCCCTTTATGGAGCTTGCCACTCCCAACTGCTGTGGTTCTGCAATCAGCTGGAGTCAGGTAGATATAGGAGATATGAATATGAAAGCCTTTGGACACAGGCACCTCAGAAAATGCTGAACTATTAAACTATAACAGCTAGTGCCTTCCTCTCATTTTATCTGTAATACCTTCCCTAGTAATTAGTAATGTTTTTGGGGAAAAAAAAAAAACCACAATGTACAGCTATTCAAACATTATATTTTGATAGGAAAAATCACACATAAAGCACATTGGTGTTAAAACTCTTAATGTGAATATTCACATAATTTAGTACTGTAACCTGATAATATAATTATTGAAACTTGCTTTTGTTCAGTCTRAAGTCCATATATGAAATCATGAGAAAAAAAGCACAAATGATACCTAACAAGTATACTACTGCAGTGCAGATGTAGATGAATCCCAAACTCATTCTGTCTGCCGTGATCTCTTGAGCTAACTTACAGTAAATGTCAACCACACTTCAGTGTGAAGCATGATTTTGACAGTAGGCAGTATGTTCCACTTTATTCTTCTAAAGACACTGATGTTACATCAGTTTTGCTTGTCCACCTAATTCACCAGCACGTTGGACACTTTCTTTGCTAGACACTTTGGTCTAGTAAATAGATGTAAAGACAAAAAAAAAAAAATAAAAAAATCAGTCCCTTAGTGATTTCTCTGGTGTTAAAGTGAAGACATGGATGACAGATGTGGAACAGAATTGCAACTTATTCCTCAAAATCCCACAGCCGTCATTATATTAACTACCCTAAAACTGTGAAAAATCCCTGTGAAGACTGTGAAAATACATTTGCCTCTGTCAGGGATCTTTGTTAAATAATTGTTCTCATTCTGCTCTTTGGCTTTCCACAGCTAAAGAGCAAGCTATGATCATTGTGCAACAGCTATGATCATTGTGCAACAGATTTTTTTTTTGGACTGTCTGGAACAGTGAATAATTAAATATTTGTATCAGAGTTATAATTAAAGGTGAGACATGGAGCTATGCCCGCCACAGAATGCTGAAGAGGTTGTATAAATTAAGCAATGTGGACTTCTGAATGGGGGGTTCACTCCTAGACTGGGTATTGTAARTATGTGGAAATGCACCAGCAAAGATGTTTAGTCTGTGTCTGCTTTGGATGCAAGGCTTAGTCCAACAGGAATGCTTTGAAACAGCTTTGTGATTGGATGAGATGGAAAGGAGAACACATAATTAATGGGACAAACATATAATTTATGGAAGAGAGAGAGAGAACTTATCAGGAAACAGCATGTACAAATGATATATCCAACAGCAAAAGGGATCAGGGAGTGATGAAGTTTCCAAAGTTTTGCCAGATATGGTAGCAGGTAAAGTTAATTATTTTTAAATAGTCAGCAAATCTGAATGTTGAAAAAATGAGTAATCTACACACCTGAGGTTTTAGTTTAGTAGTTCTCAGTAACAGACTCAACCTATGTTAATCTCATTTTGTTAGTTAAATGCCTCAGGCTTTCACTTAGTCCAAAATTCCAATTAATCTAAAACACCACAAGATAGCATCAGGGTGGGAAAAGCTTGGCAGAGATCTAGTTTAACATGATATGAGCTGCACACGTTAATGAGTCAGTGGCAAACTTACCAGCTAGATAAAACATGTAATACTGACAGGCAGACAAATGGAAAATGAGTTGTGGATCTCCTCCTTAGTACGTTATTACAAATTACTGATTTAGCTCAGAAAATGGCCAAAACACTTTGCAAAGCAGAGGCAGACAGTAGCTTTCTTGAGAATCTTATAGACAAAGAGAGATGATTAAAAAAAACCCCAAAATATTTGACAGTTGTTTATGCAGATATGGGGTATAGTGTAATTATTGGAAGGAAAATAAAGATAGGAAAGGATTCAGAACAGTTGCCTAAAGAGGGATCTAAAGGCAGAAGGAAGATGGGGGTAGAAGTGGACTGTGCTATGCATAGGGTCCATGGTGAAAGAATATGTGAAAATGAGTGTGAGAGAAGAGGAATAGAGGAGCAATAAATTTTGCAGAACAACCTCAACATGACAGTAAAAATAACACATGATATACTATTGCGACAAACATATAAAACCTACATAACAAGAACATACTGAAGTCAAAACTTCAATATAATCATATCTCTCTTCCTCATAACCCACCCCTTGAAACTGTTCTACTTTGAATTGATAGTTTTGGACCATAGAAACACCTCTGTATTCACAGATTTCTAAACTTCCTATATGGAATGAAACTTGAGTGTCTTCTTTTCCTCTTTCCTCCCTACTCCTCCTCCCTGCACTTCCTAGCTGATGAGGAGGCTGGAGGCCATGGTGGGACTGAGTGGGCCCCTTCAGAAGGAAKGCTGCCACAGTGTCAGGAAGGCCAGGACCCACAGCTTGCAGTTGTGAGCATCTGCAACAAAAGAGAGGAGAGGAAAGCCTCCTCCTGTGCTTCTGGCTTGATTAGAGTAACCACAATGGCTTCTGAAATGGGCAGAAACCTACTTCCCATAGTTGTCAGCCCTACTTTCATCTCTGCAGTCTTTGCCTTCTGGACTCCATTATGGGTCACTGTCCTTTTTCGCAGTTTCATACTGCTCCTAGGTACATTTCTGGTGGAGATGCACCAGCTCCTCATATTTGTGGGCTTGCTTATGCTGTGTTCAGAGACACTTTTGTTGCAGTTGAAGTTGCTTCTCCAGCAGTTTCATGTAATGTAGATCTGGGACAGGATGTTTTCTAACAATTCCTATTTGTGCATTGTTTCGTGGTCCTATTTGGTATGCAGGGAAGATGGTAGATTGCAAGGAGGTCCAGAAGCTCTCCATCCAGTCAGTCTCTGGAGTCACAGGTAGAAAACACAATATTCTCTGAAGAGCTGTGGATGGCCACAGAGTAGCGTGTCTGTAGCCATCCTCACTCTGAAATCAATGACCCACATTTTCCACTGCAAAATAGCTTGTCTAGGCTAGAAGTACTCCTTTGCAGATCTTGTCAAAGTAGGACTTCTAGGAAAACAACTTTGGAGAAAATGTCCCACCAGTAACCTGGAAGTCTATTTAAGCCTTTAAGGAAAGATGGGATCTTGAGGTTATCTCCAGTGACATGTAACTTTACAACTACCTGCGCTTGAGATTTCAGCAAAAGCTGTTTGGCAAGTACAGATAAGCGGGTGAAGGACAGAAGCAGAGTGATCCTTTCAGGGTCTTTGTAACCACCTCTGAGTGGTGATTAAGAATGCTACAGTGCTTAAAGTGCCTTTGTAAGGAAGATGAGATGTGCGAGAGCTGCTGCACCATATTTTACTGCCCATCCTGACTGAGATGAGACTTGGTCAAGTATGTAACTAGAAATGCTTTGATGTGTGAGAAACATGCAAGAGGAGTTTGGGATTTTTTTTTTTTACCAACGTAATGCCAGATAAATAGCATTCCTTCTCACTGTAGCTGTTCTGGACAACAGGAAGAATTTTTGGATTAAGCATTTACAGCACTGCTTTTACAGCCTTATCATGTTTCCTGTGAGAATAATGGCAGGGGTTTGCTAGGCCCAGTTTTCCTTGGCAGACATGGTTGCAGCAAAGTTGCGCCACAACTATGTCTACTGCTCTTGGTTGGACGGAAGTCAAGCAGTGACATGGTTGTTGCTGTGTGGGAGCGTTGCCTGGCTGGAGCTGAGCTATCAGGGAATAAAGCTTGGAGAGCTGCCAGTTCAAGAGCCTTTTCCTCCTGCTGACTGCCGATAGCACTGGCAGGGAGAAGCAGGGCAGGGCAACTGCAAGATTAGGGGGCTGGCAAAGGGTGCTGACTCACATACAGCCTTATTCTTAAAATATAGCCCTTGTCCTTTCCCAAAAATCTGTCCTCTGGTGGTGAAGCAGGAATCATCACTGCAATATGCATCACCAGAAATGCACAGGGAGGGGTTAGGATGACTTCCTTGAGCAGAGAGGAGGAGAAACACCTACCACAGTATTCATCCACGTCACCTCCAGGACCACTGCACAGAATAAATTTTTAACATTGTTGTTATATGTGGAATAAAACTTATTTTCCCACTCCAGATGGTTGAATAGTACTCGGCTCAAGGTTCCAGATACTGGTCAGTGACACACCCTTGTGGACCTAGCTCATGTTCCTTTGTGGGTTTGGATATCTCAGCTGACTACATATCACTGGATTAATTTAAGTAATTCATTTTGAAAAACATTTTTCATATGGTGTGTTTCACTTCATCAACTGCAGTAAAATAATCCATTATTTTTTCTCCTGTGTACAATGCCACAGGAATGTTCTCCTGCTTAGCTAAACAGTTGCATTTGCATAACTGCAGTTTCTAAATGGGGCCTCTTGAGATTTTAATAACAAGACTATGATCTAGAAGTAGATATCATCACTTTTTTTAGCAAAACCATATTTGGGGTAGTAATTTCAGAGGGAATAATTTCTTCTARTAATTGTCACTTAGGTTAAAGTCTTTTTTTTGATATTTCTTTTTTTACTTTCTTATAATTCAACATGCATGTAAACAACACTATGCAGCTCTATCACATCTTCTATGAAAAGTATATTATCTGAAATGCTCAGCTGATCTAATATGATCTTCTAATTGGGCGGAGTGTTGATCTGCCTGAGGGTAGGAAGGCTCTGCAGAGGGATCTGGACAGGCTGGATCGATGGGCCGAAGCCAATTGTGTGAGGTTTAAAAGGCTAAGTGTTGGGTCCTGCACTTGGGTCACAACAACCCCAGGCAACGCTACAGGCTTGGGGAAGAGTGGCTGGAAAGCTGCCCAGCAGAAAGGGACCTGGGGATGCTCATTGACAGATGGCTGAACATGAGCCGGCAGTGTGMCCAGGTGGCCAAGAAGGCCAATGGCATCCTGGCCTGTGTCAGGAATAGTGTGGCCAGCAGGAGTAGGGAGGTGATCGTGCCCCTGTACTCGGCACTGGTGAGGCCACACCTCGAATACTGTGTTCAGTTTTGGGCCCCTCACTATAAGAAGGACATTGAGGTGCTGGAGTGTGTCCAGAGAAGGGCAACGAAGCTGGTGAAGGGTCTGGAGAACAGGTCTTATGAGGAGCGGCTGAGGGAGCTGGGGTTGTTTAGYCTGGAGAAGAGGAGGCTGAGGGGAGACCTTATCGCTCTCTACAACTACCTGAAAGGAGGTTGTAGTGAGGTGGGTGTTGGTCTCTTCTCCCAAGTAACTAGCSATAGGACGAGAGGAAATGGCCTCAAGTTGCACCAAGGGAGGTTTAGATTGGGTATTAGGAAAAATTTCTTTACTGAAAGAGTGGTCAAGCATTGGAACGGAACAGTCTGCCCAGGGAAGTGGTGGAGTCACCATCACTGGAGGCATTCAAAAAATGTGTAGATGTAGCACTTTGGGACATGGTTTAGTGGGCATGGTGGTGTTGGGTTGACTTGATGATCTTAGCGGTCTCTTCCAACCTTGATGATTCTATCATTCTATGATTCTACTCTTTGTAAATTAAATACAAATTTGACATTACATTTATCACAACCCAGAGAGGTAATTGAACTGCCATTAAACTAATTAACTAAGCCTGAAAATCAGGCTTTTAGAGAAAATTCTTCTTTATTTTCACTGAAACTGACAAAAAAAAAAAATTAAGAATTTAAGAATTATTTAAGACTTTTATATCATCTTTGCTTTAGGAATAATGTACTGATAATGAAAAACACGTCATATTAGATTATAAAATATAATGGAAATTAACAAAAAAACCCATAAAGTAACTAGTATAATCTTTTAAAAGTTTGTAAAGTACTGTTTTCTGCTGGATTTTCTTTGCCAGAGCTTGGTTGCTTCCACTGTGCTTTATTTTAACTGCAAGAGTAAAATACAACATTTCTCGGGGGAAGCTCTAGCCTTATCTAGGAAATGGTGAGAGAACTGATTTTTTAAAAAAATATTGCTATTAATACATACATAGATCAATAAAGCTGCAGGATCAGGTTGCTTTTAACTTCACCCAGGCTACTTCAGTCAACCAGAAGATGAAAGGCTCAGCAAGAGAGCACAAGCTCAGCAAGTGGTACTTCCACTACCTTGCACATAGATGGTAGTGTTTTTTCTAGTTAGAATTTTCCACAAACAGTAAAATTCTATATCTACTATGTCCACATGCTAAGCCCAACCATGGTGCAAATTTCTAGCAAAAACTGTGAACATGAATGCCGTTAATGATGCCACCATTATTTTTGTGACTTTCTATGTCATACATCAGTTAACATTCTTTCCATCAAGATACTCTTAATTTCCTAAAGCATTTTTGGAAACACATCTATTTTCACTTATACAGCAACTTACTCATGCCTTATGATGTGGAAGAAGGGATTCATAATGAGAGTTAGGCAGATGGTTACTTAGAAACACCACCACTTTTTCAGACGAGGCTATGTCATTTTCTCTGTATGACTGTAGAAAATTATTTCAATTCGCTGAAAGTTTCCGTTCTTTTCACTGAAGAAAGGAACCAAAGCGATTTTCAGGGTGCACATTTACTACTGCATTTACCTGTGCAGTACATGAGTCTTAGGTTAGCGAGTCATTTCCACTAGCAATATTACAGAGTTGTATTTGTCCCTCAGCACAGACATGCAAGTCCACTGTGGTGTGCAAGGCTTCATGAATTTGAYGCTTAGTCTTCTGGGAGAATATCTTAAAATTCCTGACACCTCACTAACCAAAATATCCTGAGAACTGCTTCACAAAGACATTGAGAGGTAGCAGGTTTGTTCTTCCCAGGTTTTGGATCTGCTTATGTCTCTGGCACTCCTAGCTCTACATATGTAGAGAAAAAGCTTGGATCCTCTAGAGAATTGCTCTTTGAGTCTGATTTTTATATAGAACAGGTGTGTTAATCGATTAAAGGTTAATCTCCATAAAAAACAAGGGCTAGAGGAACATGGACAGAAGAACCACAGAAATGTCAAGAACTACAGATTTCTTAAATGATGCCAAATGGGGTTTACTAACAGCAGATAGGAGTATGTCTGAAACAGAAGTCAGCTCTTGGAGAATGGATTTTCTAGCCTGAAGGAAGGTCATCAGCAGCACAACAGCTACTAGTGGCCTTCTATTTGCCCATCTAAAACTATCAACTGAATGAAAACATTAACCAAATCACTGAAGGCTAATCATATAGTGCTTGGAAACAGCATAAGTAAGCTAAAGACTCTCTTTTTCCATTACGGTTCATCCACTTGAAAGACAGAGATGGTGCAACTATGGTATATGCTTTATATATTATTAAAGAAAAAAATACTATAATTCACTTCATGTTCTGCTACAAGATTAAGGCCACAGTTTATGTGCTGGTTTTGGCTGGGATGGAGTTAATTTTCTTCAAAGTAGCTAGTATGGGGCTATGTTTTGGATTTGTGATGAAAACAGTGTTGATAAGACAGGGATGTTTTCGTTATTGCTGAGCAGTTCTTACACAGGGTCAAGGCCTTTTCTTCTTCTCACACCACCCCACCAGCGAGTGGGCTGGGGGTGCACAAGAAGTTGGGAGGGGACACGGCTGGGACAGCTGACCCCAGCTGACCAAAGGGGACATTCCATACCATATGATGTCATGCTCAGCATACAAAGCTGGGGGAAGAAGAAGGAAGGGGGGACATTCGGAGTGATGGCGTTTGTCTTCCCAAGTCACCGTTACGCGTGATGGAGCCCTGCTTTCCCTGAGATGGCTGAACACCTGCCTGCCCATGGGAAGTAGTGAAGGAATTCCTTGTTTTGCTTTGCTTGCGCATGCGGCTTTTGCTTTAGTTGTGAAACTGTCTTTACCTCAGCCCATGAGTTTTCTAATTTTTAATTTTCTGATTCTCTCCCCCATCCCACCAGGGGGAAGTGAGCGAGCAGCTGTGTGGGGCTTAGTTGCCGGTTGGGGTTAAATCACGACAGTTTAATACATTAATTAATTTTTATAATACTCTCCTGTGTATCATCTTCCAATCAAATTTGCTAGTAAAAGTATATCCAGATCAAAGAGAAGTATGTTTCAAAAGATACATTTTCTTAACAAAAACCGGGGCAGAAATACAGTTACAATAAAAACATCTACAAATGTTGTTAGACATTRTTTCAACAGCATTTTAGTCAAGGCAAGTCCTGAAGTACTAATCTACCTGCAGCGTAAGAAAAGGAAATTTTCATTTTCCAGGGCATGAAGAAGATGCATCAGGTAGTGTGAAAAGCTGGTTAGATCAGCACTAAAGGAAGATGAGTCATGTTAAGAGAGGATGTCTTCTGTGTTTACATTCTTGCCTCAGTGACTTGGCTGAGGAACAAGGGCATGTCAGGATGGGAAAGGGAAAAGTAACATGTTCGATTGTGGCATACACGTCTTTTAGTGGTAGCAACCACTGGGAGCTTCCTTCGTTGAGGAACCTCCTGAGCAACCACACTGCCCCTGCTGCCAGGAGTGACCAGTGGCCAGAACGTGGTGGTTCTGGACCAGTGGAAATCCCACTGAAGAAGCTTCCGGAAAGAAGCATAGGTATCCATGCTTTCACTGCCTCTACAGACTCCCTGGATRATTAGGGATGGAGCTGACAATTCAGGACTGTTCTTTATGCCTTGAAATCCCAAAAAGAGAATGTTGTGATAGGTGCAACACATGCCTAGCTGTCCATATGAGTCTGGTATACAGATGGGGGTGGGGTACAGCCAATACACACAGCAAATCTGTAAGAACAAGATCTGGCAATGTTCCTTTCTGATACTCTTTTTAGACCCAGGGCTGACATTATAACCCCTATGTCCTTACAGCCAGGACCCTAGATGTCAAAGAAAGGGACTGGAKTTTAAAAAAAATAAATAAATTTTAAAAAATCTTAGAATTCTGCTTAAAATCTCTGCTCCCTAGGAATTTCCAAATTAGACTGTCTCTAAAGCCAAGGCTAGCTCATAGTCTTCTGTTTCACTTTCATATTGAGAAAGCTCCTTGTTTTTGCTGTGTTCTGGAGGGGACTAATGGCCTTTCTAAGTTTTCACTGGAGATAAGAATTGCAGACAAAGCTAGACCTCCTTCCACGAGGATTAAAAGTAAAGTTTTTGTCCTAAAATCAGTGATGCAAGATTGAAAGTCTAGTATGGCTTGCAAACAAACGGCAAGTCCTGGGGGTTTCAAAATGTATTTTTAGAAGAAACATATGCTAATCAAGATATGTCCCACATAGTTGAAACAGCATGATTCACAAGGGAACTTCATTAGCCCCAGAGTTGAGTAGTGTTACAACTCCTGGGAGATCCAATAAAATAGGTGATTTTTTTTTTTTGAAATTGCATTCTCCTAGTTAATCCCCATGGGATTCCAAGAATTTTTTTAGTTCTGTTCTTTTCCATTACTACTTTGCTGTCACACAGAAGATAGATTGCCATCTAGGAAAAGAGCAGCAGTACTCTCTGTTCTGCCTAGAATGGACAGGCAGATCATTAATGCTGTACAACAGCAGACTGAATATGTCCTGTCTTCAGCAAAACAGAGAGGCAGGCAACTCATCAACAAAAGGGGACTAGACAGGTAGGTCATAAAATGCATCTAAACCATAAACCTAGAAGATTTACTGGAATAAAATTATTCTCTAGTTTGTAGGTAATTTGGAATATCACACCTTGATAAAATAATGCCTGCCATCTCTGAAAAATGATAAATAACTTAAAAAAGTGAAAAAAGTAGAATATTAAGATTACTTTTGTTAAGACTCCATTTATAAAAGAGCAATGATTGATAATTTATATAATTCAACAGCTATTGTGTTCCTGTTGACACATGATAACAGTTACGACTGAAAATTTTAAATATAATTTTTGCTTTTTTTTTTTCTCTGTGTAAGAGGGTATTCTTAGAAAATGGAAATGCAATAGAAGGAAACAACAGCCAGAAAAATTTTAGCATTGTGCCAGACTTTGTACAGCCTGTGAGTTTGGTCTTGAACAGAGAAGCCAAGGGGCGAAGGAACTGCTGTCAACTTGCAGGCTTCATTTAAGTCCTAAATCAGCCTCTGTGACAGGAACAAATTCTGAGATACTGGAGCAAATTCACTCTTGGCAAAGTTTCAGATAAGAGCCTCGGGGCACCAGTGATGATTCATTCCTGCACCTGAACTGTGAGTAAGGACACATGAAAGCTGTTCAGGAACTGCTGGGAGTAGGACAAAGTCACTGTGTCTTCACTGTCAGGTCTGAAGTCAAACTCACTGACTGTCCATAATCCATTTACCTTCCAGAGCTCACTAGGGTCAAACTGGAGAATATTTACAACTCCTAGCTTTCTCAAGCACACCCCTGTGCCGTAGCAGAAAGGATTTGGTCTGAAGGCTCTTGCTGGGGTGGGAGGGTGGTGGAGCTGGTCCCCCCAGCTGCTTGCTGGGCTTCGGGCCAGAATCACCCAGTGCAGGAACGCTACAACTAAAGCCAGTCTGGCTTCTGGTAGCAAGAGATTATCATGTGTCCATGGACCATTAGTCTCATTAATCCAATTCTCCTTAGCACTAACTGAAGAATTCCTCTATTCTTAGTAAGGTAGCTTTTCTGTGTGTCTATTAGGGAAGTAGCAAGGCCTTTCCCTTTAGAATAATTAGTAAGACCTACCCAAAGTATTTTAAGTTTCCACATGGCTGCCTCTGCAAATGTATGTGGGCATTTTTCCATTAAAATAGTTTGCAACTGGAACCCAGACTGAAACTTATTTCCTAATGCTAGGCACTTTTTTCCTTTGGTTATGCTCCAGATGCTCTGTGCTTTGTGTCTTTCAAACTAAATACAATCTAGATTATAACTTGTATTTAGAGGTGGACAGCCAAGCTACTTCTTTTTTTCTTTTTTTTTTGGAGAGGTTGAAATCATTGTAAAACAGGGCAGAAATCACCAACTTTGTTGATTTCTTTTGTTTGAACAATATACTTTTCTAACAGTACTATTTTCCTTATCACTGTGTGCTTGAAGATTTGTTTGGAAAATTTTTGATTACAATACTGTTGAAAAGTTAGCCCCATGAGCTGCAGATAACAGCAACTGCTGCCCTGTTTACATGTACATTGAAATAAAGGATGGAGTTTCCTGTTGTAGATCATATAAAACCCAGCTATTGTTAATCAAAGGAAGCTTCTTTCCCTGGTATCTCAGTTGAGATCTGATCAAAATATTTCAGAGAGTCACTAAGGTTGGACACAGTTTTACCGACAGTCATTTTTGGCAGATTTCCTCAGGGGCTCCTGGGATTGTTAGTCTTCAAGATGTAGTGTCTGCAAAGGCTGCAGAGCTCAGGGCTCACTTGGCACCTCGCAGCTCCCTGGCTTTGTGCAGCTTCTCTGAGCCCTGTCACCTTACAGCTCTCACAAGAGGAAAGCCAGAGAGCACCAAGGTGCCTGCACCTGGGCCATGCCGTCCTGTGGAAATGGCCACATATGCCAGCTCCTCATCCAAAAAAAAAAAAMCCAACAAAAAAATTGCTACATTTATACTACCTTTTCTAGATGATGAAGTGTTGGCTGTTTTTTTCTCCATATTGGTATAGACAATTAGCATATTGCAACCCAGCATTAGGAAACTGCTTGTGCTACTTCTCACTTGTTTCTACAAGAATGTGACAGGAAGGGTGAAACACTGCCAGAGTGGTCTGAATATAATCCACTGACTTTCCAGGAATTCTTCCATTTAACACAGCTGAAAACACAATTTAAAAAAGGAGTTTTTTCTTTCTGTTTTAGTTACTGAAATCAGAACTTAAATTTGTGATAATGGTAACTGAAAAAAAAAGAAAGATCACATGGCACTGGTTCTAAATTGACATTGCATACTTAAGAGTACCACAAAACTTCTATGACTCTCAATTAAGAAATACTGTGTACAGTATAAATATTCACATCAAACTCTACTCTTAAACAATGATGTTTAATATCACTTTAACCCTACTGTTAAATAATGAACTGTAAGGGGAATTTTAAGAGAGAGATATTTATCAAGAAAAATAGCTGTTAGACTGTGAATTCATTTGGCCAATGATTGAAGCAGCTATTGAACCACTTAAATGTATATTGCCATTTTCATTTTATTTTAAATAACTTAGCTAGAATTCATTTCATCTGGAAGTCCATTTTTACCTTATTATAGATTTCTTTCTACTTCACCTTTTTCTTCATTTTTGCAGTTCTCTCCTTTCTGTTAGCATATTTACATTCATGACATTTTCATTTAATATATTCCTCTCCCTTTCAACTCTTTCAACTTCAGACATCGCACTGTAACAGCAGAATATAACACCCAGACCTGGTGAAATGCTATGTATATTGACGTGCAATAAATAACTTGATTGAAACTAGCAGAGCTTTATTAGAACTCTTTTTTTTTTTTAATTAAACAAGAGGATGAGAAGTTTTTATTTTTTTTATCTAACATCCCAATGACTTGTGGAACTCTATGGCCTATAGAACATTTAAAAAAAACAGGCCTACCAGGTAAATGAGCTGAATAAAGGCTACAATAGACAGCAGTACAAGGGCTCCACAGGTAGAAAAGAACTCAGTCTCTGAGGACAGAATACATCTGTAAACTCCACCTTTTCTTACTGAAGAATTTTAAACTTGCTTCTTTTTTCCTTGCCTTGGTTTTCTGCCCATGGTACCTTTTTAACTCTTACAGTGCTTCTGGTTTTGTTATATATTTATTTTTCAGTTTCTATTCCTTTTTATTCCTGAAAGATAATCAAGATCAAACAAGGTCCAAAAAGAATTTTGCGTCCCTCTCTATATGGTACATTTTTAGAGTTATATCATTGAAGTGGCTTCCCAATTTACAAATTTTAAGTTAAAATTTTTTTTTAAAGCTCAGATAACTGATGGAAACAGTTTGGGGTTTGGGTTTTTTGTTTTTCACTGTGGTGGTTTTTTTTTTCCCACCAGAAAGCATCTCTAATAAGGAAAATGCTCAAATGTATAGTAAAATCTAAACGTGTATCAACTTCCCATAAAGAAAAAAGCAAAATTATACAGATATTTCTGTTTTTACTAGAATGACAATTACTTTAATGTTTGCAGCACTCATCTTTGCATACACTAGTGATATCCTACTAAAACTTAGAGCTTCCAAAGGACATGATCACTCTCAGCCTGCTTTTCATAAGTCTGCCTGTCTGATAAGTTTGCATGTACCTTATTATATATAGACAGCTATCAGTTAGAAAAACTGCTTGGAAATGTAGGAGATCTGTCTTACAATCCTGTAGGCCTTGCCTCTTAGATGTACTTGCACATGTATTGAAACCAAAAGGCATTGGGTATGTAAACACCTAGTAGATAGCCTGAATAGTATTTCAGGACCTAACTTCGATCAGTTTAAGTCCCTAAATAACTTTCAGGATCTAGGCTATAAACACTTGAAATTTTATTTTTTGTTTCACTATTTCTTAAAAGTCTCAGTTGCATGACTTTACTGTGAGATGTAAATTCCCCCAATTTTCCTGTCCTTGCAAGCGATTTTTAATAGGCTTTGCTGTGTGCAGTGGTTTACTAGAGGATTTATATTAGTTTCTACCTTTTAAAAATTCTATATGTACCATGCTGGGCCTAGTTTTGCTTCTAGAGAAGGGAATTTCAGAACCCTGGTTGCCTTCATTAGATGCTAGAGTAGTCCTATAGTAATATTTACGCATAGCAGGCCAAAGGGAAGATGCCTCTGCAGTATCTATGACAGATCATGTATTCTCTGCCTAATGGCACTGCAATAAATGATAATAATGTACGATATGATATAATTAAGGATGTCCCACTTACAATTGCCATAAGAATTAATTGTTCAGCTTTATCTGTTACTTGGACAGGCTTTCCATAAAAGATGTAAGAAGCATTTATGTTTCCCCTATATGCTGTACTGCAGTGAAGAGCAATATCTGTTTCTATTATGAATCACTTAATCAGAAGGCAATGTTAGCCCTGCAACATAAAAGCATAAGAAGAACAGGTCTCTTGTTATGCAGAATCATAGCAATATGAGAAGATTATGATGGCTGGGAAAAAGCTTCAGGGCAAAAGAAATGGGTGGAGAGAGGAGGGAGGATCAGCTTATAGAAATGAACTGGCATGGCTCTAGTTTTTTTCTGAACCATTCCATTTAATTCTATCACAGAAGCAAATGATGACTGAAAAATCTTCCCAAAAAACCTACTGCTGTCTAAACAGTGGTAGCACTGTTGGGAACAATGTTGAAAGCGAGCACTTTTGAATATCAATAGGGCCTTTCCAAAGAGGAGAATAACAGCCCTGTACATTGTGTAACTTTGGACCAGACACCTTATGGGGGGAGCTACTACAGAGCTAGGAAAATAATCTGAAGCTTATTACAGAACAAGAGAGCCACTGTTTGTGGGAATATGAAATTACTGGCAATGAAAAAACAGAACAGAGAAAACAGCCCATTAAAAAAGCAACAAGGAAATTTACATATATTAAAAAAAATGTGAAAATGTCAGAAATCAGCTGGTTAGTTTATAGAAGGTAGGTAGTAATTCAATTTGTACCTGATACCTGAGAAACCGGAATGAGAAAATTAATTAACAATTTGTCTAATATAATTAGGTCAACTTAACCTGGAAACAATTTTATTTGGCAGAAAGAAATGAACCAATATTGTATTGAGGAAAGGTCTGGAGAGGATTGTGTTCTGATTAATGAGAAACTGAGACACTAAAACAAGCAGCAAAAGCTTTGGACCCTGTTCTGATTTTAATTACACCAATATGAATAAGACTAACCTTGCTAATGAGTTTTCCAGTGCAAAAGTCAGATCACAAACAAGTCATTCAAACTTCAAGACCTACCTGGAAGAGGTCAGCAGTGAGTGGTAAAGAAAATTACTTATTCTTATAAATTATGATACTCAGAAGGGTCACTATGGAATTTGGAATAAAAAATAAAGGCAGTTCGTTATTCCCAAAGAGCATCAGAGAAACTGAATTTCCTATCGGGGGAAAAAAAAAAGTTTTTAGATACTATTTATACTATTTCCATGCCCACATAATTTATTTCTCATTATGACCTTGATTATGGCATATTAACTTACATACATCAAAAAATTATATCTGAGGTAAATATGATAGAAGCAAATGAAGAGGGTTTTGTATTTTTTTTTTTAAATTGGAAAGTTCCAAAACAGCCTGAAGTGTTGTGGCCCACAGGATGATTTTCCAGGTAATACATCACAAACTCCATAGATATCACAGCTGGAGATCTCATCATCATAAAAAGGGGGAAATTTTGACTGTTATTGTCCATAGCCTCTAAGTTACAGTTTGAGAAATAGGATGTGTACAGAGAATTGTAGGGTTTGAGGGGCTTCTCCTCAAAAGGAAACTCTGTATCTGTATAATCCATGAGACCCATACAGCTCTGCCTTCACTTTTTTGAACTCTGAACAGCCTCTGTGTCACAATCTTACAACATGTTGCCACTGCCTTTTTTTTCCCAGCCTCATCAATTATTTTCTTCACATTTGTTTTTTTTCTGTGAGGTCTTGTATCCTGGCCATATTGCCAAAGGCTACTAGACTGTAACCTGCCCTCTATGAGAATTTCAAAAGCATTGTACTCCATAGGAAAAGCATGAAAGAGTCCTTCATGTTCTTTGGAATAACAAATGAAAACAAAGGCTAAAGATCATGTTCCTCTCTCCCATGCTACTTTGAACACATGCTCAAAATGCTTACAAACTGAAATGCTGCTACCCAATATAGCCACAACAAAGAACAGTACTTTTTAAAGTGTAGTGGAAAGCCATTTAGAGTATTATATGCAGAAACATCAGTTTATCAATTTTCTTCATTTTCCATGGGTTTGGAAGTCCAGCACATGTGACCACATTATTCAAAGAGAAATTTCAAAGAGAAATTTCACAGATTTCATTGGATACATTCATAAAATGGAAGTGAAAGTAGTAAATGCAAACAATATATTCATGTTCATAGTAACTAGAGGTATATTCTCATTTTTAATTGGTGTCCAATCCACAAAAGCACTTAAGCATGTACTTACTTGCTTACTTTATTACAAAGTTTTAACATTAATGGTCCCATTGGGACTTTTACCATTTACTTCAAAGGGAACCAGATTAGGATTTATACAATTTTGGCTAGTAACACTGCTTATTATTAAAGACCTTCTTTTATGTTGCATAAAACTTTGCCAGACTTTAACCATTTGGGCTGAAATTCCATATGGTTCATAGCTGCCTCAGGCTAAATTCTTCTGGAAAACTCCAAACAAAACAATTCAGCTCTTTTCAAGAGCTAGGACTAACTAGGCAAGAAGACTGAGACAGGGAAACCAGGGAATGTGAGTGGGACTGGGAATGTCTGGAAGAGGAAACTTGGACTGGCAGCGGCAGAAGTAATTTAGGACTACAAGGAAAAGCTGAGAGAGAGAATCAAGAGACACATGTTAGAAAAGGACAAGCCTGAGGAGTTGGGAATAAAATATTATGGATAGGACGATATGACTGGTTCAAGAAACCATGYGGGAAAGATGCAAAACTGTGAAACAGGCATTAGGTTAGAGAAGCTGGAAAATGAGGGTGGGCTATAATGCTGGAATAGCCTGTGCTGTTGCAGCACCATCTTCTCTGGAGCTTGGAGCAGAGCCCTGAGCTCTGTAATCTCATTGTTCATTCCTCCTGTGGGCAAATAGCCCTAAAAGCCACTACCAAAATTGCTTATTCTCCTCTACAGCTTGTCCATGCAGAGGATAAAAATTTGTTAATTATTCCTTTGACTTCATTAGCTTCGATAAACTTAAATCCTATCTTTTATTCCATTGGTTTAAATGAGGGATATAAATATTCCAACTTTAATGACCCATACAGGTGTCAATATGAAACCAGATCACAGTACTTCATTTTTCCCCATTTCTTMTTCAGAAAATTTTCTCCTGCCTCCTGACTTCCCTGATAACAGAGCATTATTTCACCTGTGAAATATCAGATTTAGGGTCAGATCTAGGAGATTGTCCCCTTGTGACCATCCGATTCCTGCTGCCAACTAAACTTTTTCTGGTGAGGAAAATCCGATTCCTGCTGCTAACTAAAATTTTTCTGGTGATATTAAAGAGAGACCAACAATAAAACAAACAAAAAAGACCATTTATGAAACAAACAGGAAACCTCAGGAAAAGAATAGAGAACTGAAATTTTGGGTTGTAACCCAGATTATTCCTAGAAGTTCCTACATGACTGTGAAGAAAAGTGTGTGTGTCTTATTTGCTTCCAATTTGCATACTATCTTCCCTATCATAGAGTGAGAGGGTCAGGTCAACTCCTCAGGAAGATAACAGGTTGCTCCTTAGATCATGGACAAGGAGAAAATTTTCCCAGAGACTGCAGAGAAGAGCAGAACAAGACAGAAGGGGAATGACAGCAAGAAACTGGGAGCATGAACCACTGTGAAGATCAGGGAATGGACAGACATGCCTCTAAGACAATGGAAAGAGAAAACACCTAGGGACCAGCAGGGACTGTGTCATTTGTTGCATGATTGACTGACAGCAAGCCAGGACCTGTCTTCAGGGACACAGTGGACAAAGCAAGTGTGACTTTTTTATTTCTATTCTGTTTCTATTTCTATTTTATTTTTTAAAAAATATGTATTGTAGTATCTAATTCTAAAATACCTGGAGATTTGATGGAGTTGCTTTGAATTTTTGATTTGGTTGGATTTTTTTTTTTTTTTTTCCACTTTAAAAACCTTGGGGACCTCACTATAAGCAAAAGGTCTAAGCAGTTGGCTGGAAGATCAGCAAATCTGGAGTTCTGACGTGATGATGAAACAGACGTTTCAAGGACAACTACTGATTTTGCATTCCTTGACTCCTAAACAGACAGATTCCATAGGAAGAAGACTGACAAACAATGCCATCCCATGTAGTCCCTAGTCCTTGTGCTATGCATCACATGCTGTGGTTGCAGTGCTGTAACTGCATTGCTCTTCTTCCCCTCCAGCTGGACTACTTTTTCCACTGAGAACCCAATTGAGGGTCATCCTGAAGACTCAAAGAAATGTAAATTAAATCAATGGAAGCCAGGACTTTGAACTCATACCTGTCATTGAGGGCTGTATGTTAATGCTATGAGTCATGTGCTAAAGAACTCTTGTTAAACATGCAGTATTAATGGAAATGTTTGACCTTAAGCTCTTTCTGCTTCAGCTTCCCCTCTTCTGAGAGTGGCTTATAACAAGAAATTTGTGAGTCTTTGTGAATCTTTTGTATCTTTGATTCCATGGATGCTTCCCACAGTGAAATCCAGGAGGGAATTAATAAGTCTTCTTAATGTCTGAATAGTGTGCAAGGCATAGAGCAGAAAGCCACACAGGCAACAAGGAGAGAATAATACCTGAAACAGTGGTCCGTTATGTGATAAGAACTTTTCCTGCACTGCATAAGGGAGGGTCCTGCTGAAAAATATCATAAGTTAATGTGATTGGTGCCTGCATATTATAATGCATGAAGTGCATTATCAGAGGAAGTGAATTCATTTTGTGAAAGGAAACTAACTCTGACATTTGAGTACTTGGTATTGCAGTTAAATTATATGTTTTTAAAGTAGTTTTCTTGGATAGTATATTTTATAATAAAAGCTATGCGTCTGTAATCTGCATGCAGAAATAACACAAATCTGAAAAAAAWTAAAAGGAAGCTATTTAAATACCCCAAATGTTAATGATTTAAGAACTATTTCCATTATACAAAAGGAAATGTCACTTTTAAAATTACAAATATTTTTCCATATAAAGTACTTGCATTTTGACAGAGGGAAAAGGTAACACTGTATTTACTTTGTTTTCATACAAGTGCTATAAATTATCATTTGACTTAAGTTTGTTGCTAAAAATGCATAAAATAATTTTACTTTAAAAAAAAACTTTTATATTTGAAATCCTGCATTTCTTTATAGACATTTTTTATTTTATATAATCCACAAATCCCAGAAAAGCTGCTGTTGTTCTATTTGCTGTTAACTGTGTCTCTGTATCAGAAGTCAATAGTCTTCCAGAAAGAAGGCAGAGTTTAAAACCTCTGGTCCCAGCAATAACTATTACTGTGGATCTTTTCATTCACTTAAATGGGAACTGATAGAAAATAATGGACAGAGGACTATTCTAGGACTCACTGATTTTATTAAAAATCCCAACTCTACCACTGACTGACTGTGATCTTGTCCAATTCCATTTTCTTCTTCTGCCTTGATTTACCTTGGAAATAGTAATACTAACATATTTCACAAGGTGTTGTAAGACCTTAAGATGAAAAACATTAGAAGCATTAGAAGCATTAGAGCTATGCTTTCCTAAAAGCTGTTACTGAAATGGTCAGATGTAATGAAATTACTGCTGCATGTTATATTAAAATTCAGACATTCTGATTTTTACCTTTTTTTTCTCATTCCCCCTCCCCAACGTACACTTACACATAATTTTTACACCTCTAAAAACATGCTCATGAATTCATCCCCACACTCCTGTGGGTCAAATAGCTTCCCCAGTACATATCTACAAAAGAGCTCAGCTCTCTTAGCAGGCTCTTGAACAACGTGGCTTTTCTGTTCAGATGATAGCGTATGAGAAGGAAAGTTTTCAAAACATGTCCCCTAGAGTCACTGCCTAATAGAGGCAAGTCACAGTCACAAGTGGCAATGACTTTAACACTAGTCACTTTGTCTTTTGCTTTTGCTTTGAAAATGTTTCAAGATGTAATCCTATGGTGATAACAAAAGCCATGAGATTCTATTATATCTGGTAGTGATGGCAGACCCTATGTCATTTGTTGCCACAGCAGGAAACTCCTAACTATGCCCCAGATGATGTATCATACAGCAGAAAATTCAAAGTGAATCCTACGTGCTATTCCTAACTCATACACACAGCATGTCCTTTGCAGTGTGAAACTAAGCAGTTACACAAATATAATAAAAAGGCTGTTGTGTAACTTCTGCACACTTGGCAAAAGCCCTGTTATTGTTGTTGGAAAATGACTGTTGGTAAACACTGAAAATTTTTGTGCAATAGCGCCTTTGGCATGAGGAAGCAATGATCTGCTGTAAAGCTGATGGTTGTTTTATTCCATACTGAATTGATACTCAATGCACAGCTTTCCTGGGGCCCATGGTCAGCCATGGTGCAGGTACTAGACTCCATGCACAGGGAAATGCCAGCTTGAGCCCTAGAAAGAAACTGGACAAGAGAGTGACTCTTCTTCTCTGAACCAGGGGCATGGCCAGCCACATTACACAGAAGCCTCACTCACAGTTTCCCAGCCTCTTCTCAGCTGAGGGAGCCCATTTTTAAAGAAATAAATCCATGTGCAACACATTTATTTTCCCTTCCTCTCCCACATCCTAGTGTTAGCAGGAGGGTATGGAGGGAATTTCACTACTGGTGCACCTTCCTTCGTCTCTCCTTCCTATTTATTCTTTGCGGTTCAAAATCCACTTCCAACCAAAGAGTCCAACAGAGGCCTTCTCTGGTGGATGTCTGGATTATAACTGATCCAGATTTTGTAACATAAACCTTTGCACAGTACCTTGTTATTTAACAATTTCCCTCTACGAGATGAGATGAGTATGTCTAAAGTGAGTAGCAACTGAAGAGGTTAGGCAGACTGAGTATTTTCCAGTATCTTACCATTTTTATTTCTATCCCTTGTGAAATGTTTTTCCTTAGAAATCTGCATTGCCATAACTAGTTTTGAATAGTTATTCCGGGATCAGTTTTCTCTCTAGCACTTCCTCCCTTTGATATATTTATAAAATACCTTATGCTCCTTAATTCTTTTGCCTGGCAGCAATAGTTTGCTATGAATGACTTCACTGTCAATGTTCCTGCAGAATTTTACACTTCTAAGTCACATGCAAATTTTCTGACTTATTAAAAAAAMCAACAGTCTATGCAAATACAAGGAACTCATTATTAAAAAAAAAAAAACCAACAAGAAAAAAGAAACAAGAGTTTTCCATTTGTAGCAAGAGGTCCATAGCATAGGCCTGCGAATGACACAATTTCATAAATTACTTGTTCTGGACTACTAGCATCCTAAACTGGGAGAGCATTGTGTTGCATCCTGCACGAACACATGACGCTTTCACATAGAATAACAGAGAAATTGCTTCTTGATGCTTGTAGCATCATATAGCATTCATCATGACTATATTTGCTGTATCAGCCCTGAAATTGCTTTAAGATGCAGCATAATCTTTGCTGAAGATTCAGCCCTGCTTATTTGAGAATTAAGTGCACCAAGTTCCCTGCCAGTTATGTGAAGTCAGATCACTATTTCCACCTTGACAACCCTTGAGCAATTCTTCCTTTTTTTCAATGCTTCATGGCTTTTGCAGGCCTCATGGTACAGTTTCCAAGTACATCTAGGCTTTGAGAGTCTATCAAGGCAGCAATTCCAGTTCTTCTTTTGGTCTCTACTTGTCTGTTCCCAAGAATATAGTATCATTTGCCAAGTTAGGTGAGGAAAGCTGTATTTAACTTACTAGCGAGGAAAGTCATGCAACTCCATGTGAAATAGATATTCCTTTAAGGAATAAATTGAGCTTAAATTGCAGATGTTCTTATGCTTTCACATGCAATTTGCTGCTCAGCATGGGTGTGTATATTCAGAGATCCACACAGTTCTGCAGGGAAGCAAGCTGTTTTCAAATAACTTTATTTAATAAAAGGCTATTTGAAAAATTACTTTCCAGAGCAAAAAAGCACATTTGCACCAACAGTCTGTCAACTTGTTATAAAGTATATTATCCAATTCCCATTACAACGGATGGGTGCAGAAATTAGATGATGTCTCATATAGGACCACATGAATTTTATTAGCTGATGCCTTTGCTGAAACTAAAGCTGAAGAATGCACAGGAGCATTTCTACTTAGTGTGATCTCACACCTTATATGTGATCCGTCATCTTACTTTTGTCAATCAGGGTAAATGCAATTATACTGAAAATTTCTTATAATGAACTGACATTGTATTGAATACTTCATGTGTTGGACCCTGAACAATACATGATGAATTGTGGTTCAGTGCACAGGCATAAACACAAGTTGTACATCAGGAAGTGTTTACTAAAACCTGCTGTCCCAGCGAAGTTCTGCTGATAATTTAAAGATGGGTAGACTCTGCTAACTCCTGTTTCTTGAGCTCAGGGAAGCGATACTTTGATGGAAAAGCTTATGGTTTGTTTTGCTTCACTTTGCCTCTTTTAATTAAAGGCTTTTTGCTTTCAATACAGATATTAGAAGTATCAGTAGAGAAGACCAAGAAAGTGAGATCAGGGATTGATACTAAATGAATTTCAGTTAAATCACTAAAGCCATGAGTGAGGAATACCACGTAGGACAGAATATTTTTGTTAAAAATGTTGAAAGAGAGATTGATCCTTCTCAATCTGTTCCTTTTATTGACTAACTTGCATTGCCCATAGTCCTATCAGGTATCTTAAAGCATGATTTTGGGAGTGTTCAAATTTCATGCTTTTGCGAAGAGAGGTTATCAAACACCCCAGATTTCTCATCCTTTATCACTTTTTCAAGTTTTTGACCATACCCAGCTGTTAGGTCAGAAATCTTATCTATTAAGTGTTCTGATCCGCCACTCTTCTTATCAGGGATCAGTTTTCAAATGCTATTCTTCTGAAATATACCTTAGAAGCCTTTCCAGCCATGACCAGCTTGTGAGGTAGAGACAGCTGGAAGGAAAGGGAGAAGGGATGGAGGAATGTTTTTCTTACAGTTTTCTGGGGTGGGGTCATCTGAAGGGTCCGTGATGTATAAACTTCTGGAAACATTCTGAAAAAGATTAAAAACTCTTTTTCTCTTGCTGGCACAAGGTTTCTTTTTTCTGTGTGAGCTCAAGAGAGCAGATCAATAGTTTGTGATTTAAAAGGGTATATGTCAATATCAACCCCTAGAACACTGTGTTCTCATGTTTTTGACATTTGTTCCAAGTACATGTAATGTACCTCTTATTCCTCAATCTTACAAACAGCCTGTAAGAATTTACTAAGCTATGTAACTGGCAGTGCAAGCCTAACATAATTATAGCACTTCTGTTTGTGTGCTTGATGATTTACAGTGAATATATAAAGAAAAAATTGCAGAAGTCATCTTTGCAGCTATAGTTTTATAGCAATAGGTTAAAGCAACCTGACTGTGATTACATGACAGAAAGTTTAAATAGCCTAAACCAGCTCAGATTTTAACCCTAATAAAATAAGACTAAGACTCATTTTTAGAATTTTACTTCATACACTCACATGCAGCAGAACTGTCGCAAGGCTAGACTGAAACAGTGAATGGAAAATTAAGAATTAAAGTTGAAGTAGTTTGGAAATTTACAATTCATCCTAAAAAGAATGTGGCATGCAGCTAAAAGCTAAAGAAGACGACAGAATTAATACCTTTCTGCTAGGGTATTTCCCTTCTCTGTCTTTTGCACTGTTGAAGAAAAGAGTCAGAAATTGCTTCCCCTCTTTTATTTTATATGGCAAATTATTTTCCCTTTGCATTCATTCATTCTTCCCATCTTCTTTTCACCTTTGTCAGGTGTTGCACACAGAATACTCCCAGTCTTTGAGCCCTGTAGTAGTATTACAGTTTTAGCAGGAGGAAGTAGGAAAGATTTACTGTGTGCCAGGGTGTCGTGGTTTAACCCCAGCTGGCAACTCAGCCCCGCACAGCCGCTCGCTCACTCCCCCGCGGTGGGATGGAGGAGAGAATCGGAAAAGTAAAAGTGAGAAGACTTGTGGGTTGAGATACAGACAGTTTAATAGGCAAAGCAAAAGCCGCATGCGCAAGCAAAGCAAAACAAGGAATTCCTTCACTACTTCCCATGGGCAGGCAGGTGTTCAGCCATCTCCAGGAAAGCAGGGCTCCATCACACGTAACGGTGACTTGGGAAGACAAACGCCATCACTCCGAATGTCCCCCCTTCCTTCTTCTTCCCCCAGCTTTGTATGCTGAGCATGACGTCACATGGCATGGAATGTCCCTTTGGTCAGCTGGGGTCAGCTGTCCCAGCCGTGTCCCCTCCCAACTTCTTGTGCACCCCCAGCCTACTCGCTGGTGGGGTGGTGTGAGAAGCAGAAAAGGCCTTGACCCTGTGTAAGCACTGCTCAGCAGTAATGAAAACACCCCTGTGTTATCGAACTGTTCTCAGCACAAATCCAAAACATAGCTCCATATTAGCTACCATGAAGAAAATTAACTCCATCCCAGCCAAAACCAGCACGCAGGACCTTGTCAGTCTAGTTCCTTAGGACCTTTCTGCTTCTATTCCTCCAGTAAAGTGCTCCATGGTGTGAGACAGGATGGCAGAAACTAGAAAAGAGGGCAAGTCTTAGCATTAGTAGCATGATAGACCCACGCCTAATTCTATTTATTTCCTGGCTCTGATAGAAACTTCACAACTTTGAGTGACTCGGTCATTCTCAGCCTAGTTTCTCACATTTAAGAAGACACTATTTCTTTGTCTGCTTAGACGGTCATTGCACAGGCAGGTAAATCTCTACATGGCTTGACATGAGAGATGTACACTGTGGAAGTGTAGGCAATACTTCTTTCAACTGCTAGAAGGGAAAGTTGTAGAGAACTCACAGCTTGCTTTTTTTTGTGTATGAAATTTTCAGTTAGGCTGTGACTACAACCAAGTCAGGGGACATAATAATTCCAGAACAAGCAGATTTGCCCATTCTGGAAACCGTGGTGCTTTAGTATAAAGAAAACATTTTAGATCAGTGTTTCAGCCCTCCTCTTTCCCTTCATCATTTTCTGACAAGGTTTTATTTCTGAGCAACTGTAAATTTTAAGGGCAGATTTTAAGACATAAGGATCATCTGGTTTGATCTTTGCCTAACACAGGCCATAAAATTTCACCAATAATTCTTTTAGTGGAACATATCATCTTCCTCTAAAATGTAAGTGAATACTGTCAAGCCCAATAACTTGCGGTTTACTAGAGCATAAAACCATCCTGTCCCAATTTAAGGAATCCTGGAGATGATGAATTTCCTTCTTTCTTGGCAGTGGATGATTACTGTCACTGCAGAACAGTTGTTTCTGATTTTTATTTTGAACCAGAAACAAATACAGGGCTGCCATATGATATGGGTGGGTATGGCCTGAGACTTTGTCACACCCACAACAAGGGACAAAATATTCTACTTTATGTCTGCACATATGTCCTTGCTCTGCTGGCCTTTTATAACTATGTTTTAAGGGTTTTACGTTATGGTTGGCTCCAGTTCAACCCTTACTTTACTTTTATCTTATTTCATGCTAAAYCACTCTTAAATTCATTCCTCTCTCAGGCCTCACAAAAGCTGTCCCAGGCCACAGAAAAGAGAAGGCAGGAATTATCTGGTATGTCATGGGATGTAACAAACAGTGGATTGTGTGATGATGGTGCTTTTTACTCATATAAGATTATGTGTTAGGAGAGAAACTATGGTAGCACAATTCAGTTGTGAGACTCAGAATTATCGGCCTTGTGAGCCAAGCATCTGCCAAGCATAAACTTACCAAGTTCTGCATAAATCACGCTGGGATCTCAACTACCAGATGCAGCTGGTCATATCTAAGCCTGCCTGACTGCATCAGGCGCATGGGATCATGGAGTAGGAGAGTGTCAGCACGGTGAATGACAGAAATACTAGTGCTGTAACAGGGAAACTTGAAATTGGAGGAAGAAATCTACAAATGCATAAGTCATAACCAGTCCATTCCCAGCTTATTTCCATACTCTTTTGACTTTTAAAAAAAAAGAACAAAACCCCCAACCTCTCCCATAATGAAGTCCTACAGACAGTTTCCATATGTTCTTTATTCGTTGGTGATTTTTCATTCTCAGTGTCAATCTATACTGTAATTGGCAAAATCATGTATTTGCCTTATAAATACATTTTTTAAAAGTATTGATAAAAAGTCTGTCTCAATAATATAGTAGCTGCACTAACAAACTGAAGCGTCTAAAGCTGTATGAACTGATTATGGGTCAAAATGCTATTTGGGGAAAGTCATAGTCTAAAAAGAAGGAAAGGCAAATGTTTTAATTAACAAAATACAAACAAACTGTAAGATTGTGACTTAGCAACATAAAAGACTAGTTAATCCAGTAGTGTATAAAAAACCACACTATGTTTAAGAAAGGAAAAGGAAGTCATGTAGAGAATGCTATAAAACTGGAAAATTAACTGGGAATCACAACAAACTGTTGTGCTTTTATAATATAAGGATATTAATCTACTTTTAGAAAACAGATGAGAATATGCTTTCCTTATTTTATTCCACTGAATTTATTTATAGCATAAATTTGAACAACTGTATCACTCATTCAATATGAGGAATGTAACATATTTCTGAGGAAAATCCTATAGGTTTAGTGTACAATTTAGGAGAGAGTCCAATGATGGAATCAAAGCAATTTCTCAGATGCCAGATGTCAGGATGCTATTTTGATGGATGCTTTCCTTACATACTACTCTGAGGTTCTGTTGTGGTTCAGTAAATTCAGGTGTGAATAATTTTTTGAGGCAAATCTGTGATTTGAAACTACAGTTTTATCAACCCACGAATTAAAAGACATTATCAAGACCTCCTGACCATTAATTTATCATAAAGATCATAAAAAATAGTTGGTTTTGAACAAGCTTCTTGTGTTTGAGCAAAAATTACATGTGGATTATTTTTCAGGCAGTCTTTTGTAAGGCTAGAAAAGGAAGTTTATTCCCCTCCCCTCTCCTAGTGAAAGCAGAGTCCCACATAATCACAAAATTCAAGAAATTAGCTTATCAGGAAATTATAGTTCATAAAGCATTCTCTTGCCATCTTCACCAAGATGCAGTTGTAGAACACTTGTGTTACAGCAGATGCTGTGAGATGGCTCTGCTTCCATTCCATAGTCATATATAAACAATTTCTCCTTCCTGAATCTCGTGGAATTTTACAGCAATGAAACAGTTACACAAGCACAGGACTTGGCCGTTCTTTAAATGCCTACGTTGCATAGCTCAAATATTGACTTAACTACAAACACTCTCAGCCTGTAATTTTAGACATCAAAACCAAATATATGAAATATGTCTTGGAAAAGAACACTGAGGGCAGCAATAGTACGCAAGTGACTAATCTGTACAGAAAGGAATAGTACAATTCTTTTTTCAAAACACTTGAGCTAAGATTTGTTTATATCATTCTGCTCTTGCACAAAAGAGAAATGAAAACCAACTAAAGATCTGCTTGTTAATACGACGTCCTTCCCAAAGAAAGGGAGGATTCAAATTTACAGAACAAAATTGTTTGCATAGTAAAATAATCATCCAGATGGCAAAAATAAGCAACCCTGAAAAGGGTAAATGTTAAGAGGAAGACTATGCCTCTTGGGGTCATCATCAGTAACAGTTTCATAACAACGATTTCAAGCTCTCAGCTTTAAGCATACCAGAACAGTTCAGTGAACATTAGCTAATCCATGTATTGCTAATCTATTATTCTAGAAATGTGTGACTGTGCAATACAGTCCTGGGTTTATGATTGACCTGGCCCTGTTTGACATGAAAATACCAGAAGAAATACCAGGTCAGAATTTTTTATACAGCTCCTCTGCTGTCAGAATTCAGTGCAACTATAAATAATGTAGGAAATATTTTAATCAAGAGATTCCTATGTTACATAAAAGCATCTTCTCATCCACTTAATTTTTTTCATACATAAAGAAGAACAAAAGTAAGGGTAGTTTACTATATGCAAACTATTAAGAGGCTAATCAACTTGGTGAACTGAGATTTAAGCAGTAACCTCCTTCCCCAAGAAAGTATGTATATCTATTTTATGAATATTTAAGCAAAATGAAATATGAAACAGCAGCTACTTAATCTGCAGTTTAAAACAAATACATGCACTTAGAAATAAGAACTTGAAATACAGTTGATCTGAAGCAAAATAGGAATGAACATAAAATAAAAGAGCATGATATTTGATGTTGGAAGAAATTTTAAATAAAATCTCATCTAACCAGTGAACAGCTCAAAAAAAGTGCAGATATGAACATAATGGAAGTTGCATGGAGCTGCAAATACATAAGATTAGTAATTATTTAGGTAAAGTATGGAGATGAGTCAAATCAGGATTGGGGAAAATGGTCAAATAAGCTTTATATGCACAGTCTGTGGCAACCTGCAAAAGAATTAAAATTACCATGAACACTGTATATTTTTCTGTTGCTCTAGTCTAACACAAAAGGAGTCCCCACTACTTCTAGGTCATGAATAACAAAAGCTCTCTAAATCAAAAGGTCCCTCTCCATGCTTCGGAAAAACTCTGSATACAGATAGAAAGGAATTAACAGCTACTTCCTCATGCAAATAACTCTCTCCTTCCCCCTATAATCTGTAACAGAGTTGCTGACATGTAGTGTTCTCAGGCATGCACCGGTGAAGTGCTGAGATACTTTTGTATCTTGTATACTCCTCTAATGCTTTGCATTGTGGAACAACAGAAATTTTTTATCATAGCAAGTAACTGCACGACTTTCTCCATAGTTAATATTATATGATCTATCCAGCCTCCATACTTCGTAGGATTAAACGGAACTTCTAGCTGACAGTGAACTTTTTGTACCAGCTGGGCTTTTTACTTTATCTTAACTGGATCCTAGCAAGATGATCCCTGTATTGTTCTTAACAAAATAATTTCTCCGTCCCCAGAAAGGATTATTATTTCCTGGAAAATGGATGTCAATCAATGGATTGAACATCACAAGTTAAGTTTTCAAATATTTGAGTGAACTAAAATCTCAACCAACAGGCTAGTCAAGCAAAATATGCATATAGTCACTGCATAAACAAAAACCTGCGTTTACATGCACAAAGACTAAATTTTCCCACCCTTATGTGGGATTCAGCTGACAAAGCTAGCACAGTCAACAGTTTTTACCGTAAATATTTTTGAAAATGGAATGATAATTTGGTTTTTGAATGAATCATTGATGCAAAAACCCTAAAATTCCAGATGAATAAGATAGAAAACTGGTATGAATTCTAGTCAGGTCTTAAGTTTTGGATTTTCTTTTTTTACACCTGAAAAATTAATGTAGCATAAAATCTAAGCACTTAATTCATAATTCAGGAAAAGTGAAATACTGCCCAAATATAACTATAGGTTCTTATTTGGGAATGTTTCCTGAATTAAACCTGAAGGCTTGTAAAACATTATGAACAGCTCCTATTGAAATTAGTGACTGGATTCCAGTTGAACTTGATCTGTCGGAGATGCAAGGCAGCACAAATCTGATTCCAGAAAATCAGTCTGTAATCATCCATCTGAAAAGCTATGTTTGATGTAAGGCATATTAACAAATATTAGAATCTGTTACACATTAGAAAGAAAATCTTGATGTCTGTATTTTATATCCCAGCAGTCCTCTCTTTGGAACAAAATATTTTCAGTCATGGCCAGTTTTGTTTGAGAAAGGACTATGAGATCTTGATATAGTATAATATATTCCGAGTTGCTTGTTAAATTATAAAAACAATAACAAACTTTGGAATGAGACTATTACATTTTACAAAACACCATATCACAAAGGCAATATAATATTAAAAAAAACCCTATACTCGTTTAAACGCATTTCAGGAAAAAATTAACATTTTTAATATATGAAAAAAAATATTATATTATGGACACTGGAAATGTCATCATATTTGTTTTGAAGTATGTTTGTGTTGTCAGATGGAGCCCTGAGAAAGATAGAAACAGCAATTTATTTTTGGAAGTTATAAATGCCAAGTAACCTAGTTGTCTTTCAAATGCTGTAGTACAATACCCAGAAGGATAAACACCACAGCTCTAGGAAAAGGAAAATATTATGGGTGTAATCATTATGAGCATGCTATAGTTGGAAGAAAACAGTCATTTATGCTCAAGCTAACTAAACTGGCGAGACAGGAAGAGATGGTCTAAGGTAGGTTTAGAAAAAAGCCCTTTGGATTAGAGAATCCTGTTCTTAAGTGCATGTTCCACTTGCACTGTTAATGAAAATGTTTATCATTAGCAAAGATATTTTATAATAAAACCAGTGTTTCATGAGATGAAAATGGAAAATAATACTTTTTTTTTTTTTTCCTCAGAATGAACAGTCACAAGAATACTAAAAATTTAGCAAGGAATGCTCATGTATTATTAAAGAAAATGTAATATGCATCACACACAAAATCATTCAAATTACTATTTGCTTAGAGTTAGATATATCAGTACTTTGCTGAATCAGGTGCATGAATCTAAATCTTTGTCCAAAGCGATGAACACAATTAGGCAATCAGAAATAGAAATGATATGATTTTGTAATAATGATTCCTTACATTACACCTATTTATGTCTTTACACAGTTGGAAATATGCAGAAACTAACAAATGGTGATTCTGGGCATGTAGAGAAATGTAAAGCCTATTATCTTAGCAGCCTAGCTGCAAATTGAAGCGCTCTCTGAATTTCAATCTGTCAGTATCATGTAATCGAATACGCTCTGTTAGCAATATGTATGTATGTATGTATGGAGAACAAGATAGCCAGTAGAACAATCCCTGAATGCACAATCTGAAGACAAATATATAATCTATAAGTTTGAAGTGATAAAAGTTCTTGGGGACTGCTCAGTTTTGCAGGGGGAAAAAAGTATTCTGTAATTACATGGTAATTTTTAAGMACATAAATGGGTGGTAGATACTGTAAATTTATATATAATCAAATGATAATTATGTTTTATATTTGAAAGAGTCATCAAGGAACTGAAGCAGGTAATTAAACTGACTCATCTGCTTTCATCAAATTTGTAAAAGTATATAATAAAGTCAGGCAGAAACATGAGATTGGGGTATACACTGTGTTCCCTGGAGTTATATTGGTTATAAATATATATGTGAAACTATTTAAGTATGTAGAATCCAAAGAACTTTGTATCAGGCAAGTCTATTCATTTCAGTCCTGTTAGCCCAGACGACAGCCACTGAAGATCTCTGCCTAGATTCGTATCAGGGACTAACCTACCCCACCCCAAAACAGTCGTGATACAAGCTGAGTCTGGCACCTATTCACCACGACATTCCTCTCACTCTGAAGAAATAACTGTCTTCCTATCAAAAACCCCTCATACAGATGAGTGTAATGGAACGAATTTCCTTTCATTTCACTTTGACGTTTCACATTTCCACTCCCTGGGTAGATTTTTTCTCTCCTCTTATGCAGGATTTTTTTGATCTTCCTCTTTGTCAGTACATATAACATAATCCATGGAAAATTTTATAAAATCAAACGAAAATGTGAAGATGGAAAGGGAACCAGCTTAAGAGAATGACAGGAAATGAGTCAAAGTGTTTGACTGTGCATTTCCTTATGGGAATTAAAAAAAAAAATCATAGATAGTTGAGCCAAAGGAAGAATGGTTAAGTAAGGCGCATAAAGATTCATAAAGTATACTTTTAGCATCCTAAAACCAGATTGAACAAGTATATGAAAAGTGTAGAGGCAGATAAACAGCAAAGAACACATAGTCTTTAATCATCTTGTACATTCATCTAAACTCTGAAAGAAACAGGTTTGTTTGAGATATCAAATATAGGCTTCAAATATAAGTTTCAAACCACTGGATTTTATTATATTATTTTATTTTTTAAGAAATACTCTCTCCCAGCCTATTTTTCCTATTTTCTTCTTAAAACACAGTAATACTCTTAAGATCTACACGTGGCAGGGGACATACGATCAAGCACATAGTGTGGATAAAGATCAGTTCTGAGAACCAGTACAAGTTCCAATGAGTGAAATAAATCTGAGAGAGTATGAGTGGAAATTAGTTCCCCCACTGGTCTTGTACTAGCCTGCACAGCTGTGAATATTATTCTGTTTGAATTCTTTATCCCCTAAGTATTTATATAAAAAAATGACTCGTTAGAAATAACTGTTAGCTAAATTCACAAGAACTCATAGACTACATTAGCCTACTCTCAACATTCAGAGCTCTGTGCTTACTACTTGTCAGAGTGATACCACAGAGTTCAAAAGATGCTGAGTTGCGTTAATAAATTATTACAAAGATAAGATAATATATTCGATACATACTTGTGTTTCCATCAGGAGCTGAGTCTAAATATGACATATTATTATTGAAGTATTCAAATAACATTGTATAACAAAACACAACACAAAATATATTAAGGCAACTAGCACACTTTCCTGGAACAGAAACTATGTATAATATCCAGGATTAAAAAAACTTAAAAAAAAAAAAAAAAAAAAACAAACAAAACCAAAAAATTGCCTTTTTAGAAAAGGCTTTTTTTTTCCTTTTTTTTTTTTTTCTGCGTCAAATACATGCTAATCAGCAGTCCTAGCACTTTGGTCATTTTAGAAAACAGATGGTTGACAGGCATTTAAGAGAAGAAAAATACAGAAAGGTAAAGCAGTGTATATGAAAGTATTTTACATTTATACCTTCTGGGTACTATCTGTCCATTTACTTTGTAGGCTTTTAATTCCAGGATCTGTTTGAATTTTGCTAGAGCTAAACTTTGCTTAGAAACACTGTAACTATTTCTTCAGTCAATTCATTTAATCAAAAGCATTAAACAGATTGATCTGCAAAATATAAACATGGCAATTACTCATGTACTCTCTGTTAGCAGTCTCTAGCTCAGAGTTAGACACCTTGTTTGGTAACTGAGGAGAACACCTCAGTTATACACCTTCTCTTTGGATTCACAGCAATGTGCTGGAGAAGGGTTTGAAATCAACTACTACATCCTAAGTGAAATCATTTGACTTAACCACATAGTTGTCAAATTCTCATGTTTGGCATTCCTTCTTTTTTTCCCTGGGGCCCAATATTTAATTAGCTATATAAAGTGGATCAGCTTTAGCTGTATCCCGAAGTTCTCACCGAGGAAGTAGGATTTACAGGTCCATATCCCTGCTCCAGAACAGCATGAGACAGGATTCACATACCTGCTATGTGAAAATGGTAAATACTTGGCTATTGGGAAACAGTGTCTAGCCAGAGCCAAAAATGTCTGGTTCCTGCCTGTCCCTTCTGTTCTGCTTTATTTGGTAGTCATGATCTGAGAAGGCCTAAGACACTGGATCTGACTAGCAAGATAGGCAGGAGAGAGCCTTGCTGAAAATGCCCCTAGGGTTAGGTGTGAGATTGGGATTTGAGTGTCTAGCACAAGCAGGACATGGGCAGTTCTAACATGCCCGCTGGCAGAAACTATGTGGACTTAAGCATCACTGGGGCAACTACAGGGTGACAGCAGGTAAGTAGGGGTTTTAATGATCTTAGAAGCAGTTAAATGCTCCTAAAAGAGAATGGAATTGAAAACCTACGTGTGTAAGGTAATTTTTAAAATGGGACTTAGGTGTTTTTAAAAATATCATCCTGATAACTCAAAACTAAATTTAAATATACAGCATAAATGCAACTGCATTTTTTTGTCCTACAATATAATAAAAACTATTTTTTAACAGATTACATGCTCGATTATATATTCCTCTACAGCAGCTTTATGGCAGGGAAATTCCAGCAGAATAAAGCTATTGTAACAGAGCAGAAAATCAAGCTCGCTGTCCAGTTTGGTCTAATCTCTAATTCACGTTCCTAAAAAGATAGAGAGATGCAGAAGTGGACCCAAAGATTAGGAGATATCAAATCTCCAGACTTTTGGTCCAACCCAGTCAGAATGCTCCTGTTTCACTGAGTATCAATATTACAAGGTCTAAACAGTTTGTCCTGGTTTAGCAAAGCCAACAACCTTGCACCTATTAGCAGTTAACCCATGAGACTGCCCATGCATTTAAGCACAAATATACTATTAAGCACATAGACACCATTTACTTGCCTAAAGCAGTGCCACAGTTTTAACATCTTGAAAGGCTGAAACCTCAAGACAACAAGGTTACTAATTCTTATAAATATCCTCCAAAATACGACTTTTTGTAAATGCGTGACTGTTTTCAACTATGTTGACAACAGTACCATGTCCCCTGAAGTTATTTCAGAGTCCTGACTGTGTGTAGAGCTGATGCCAGTGTCAGAGTCTGTATCGTTTATGTCCAGATTAGTCACTCTATGAACAAAGCCAGGAACGGCAAGGCTGTTACTGGAGATGCCACTGCCCTTGGATGGCTCTTCATTTGATGGAAGCCTAGTTTCAATGTTGTCTTTAACATGTAGCAAATTAAATTCTTCTGTAAGAAGATCATATTCTTTTTCCTTCTTTTGAAGCAGTGAGTCCCTGTATGTAAGCTCTTTCTGAATGCAGCTTAAGTATGAGTTGATTCTCAGACCATCTTTCATACTTTTTTCCAGCTCATATTTTACACTTTCTAAATTTGAGTTTTCCAGTTCAGCATTAGCAGCTCCTTCTGTGCGAACATCCTCTCCATTTTTTTCTGTGCATATACCGTGTACCTCTCTTTCAATTTCAGCACACAGCTTCTCTATTAATTGTTTGTGATGTTTCAGTCTCTCTTCAACCTGTAAAATTCCCTCACTTTTGCTCAAATAATCATGCATCTCTTTTTGATCATCTGGCCTACTCCCTTGCTGCTCAGCCTCACTTGGATTGACCATTAAATAGGAGTCCTGCACATAATTTTCTCCATCATTGGCCACACGATCCAGATGGAATTTCGCTTCACATTTTTCAATTTCCATATCTAGTTCCTTCATTCTAAGGACTTGTTGATGAATGGTATGATCTTGAGAAATGATCAGATGAATTAGTGTCTCCATATTATCTCTCTCTTGCTGAACACTGTCCTGTTTAAGCTTGGCCAGTTTCCGGAAAGTCTTCCTGACAATTTTCTTTTGCTTGTCTATTGGCAACATCTTCATGTAATTTGCTGGACTGAGCTCCCACTGTTTTTCGACATTTTGTACTACCTTAGCTTCAGCTGTCTTCCACAATGGAAAGGAGAGGAAAGCATCTGACTTTACCAACACAAAGTGCAAATTAGACTGCTCTTCCCCCCAGGCCTTCCAAAGTCTCAGAATCTTTGTCAAGGGAGGAAGTACTCTCTCCGAGCCTCTCCATTTTTCTACAATGCAGTAATCACTAGGTTTTCCAAAAAGGACCTTTTTCTCTCCAAATGTTGCCTGATGTTCCTCAAGCAGTGCTTGAATCACTTCCGCGCAAGTTGTGCGCTTTGTCAGGCCACATACAATCTTCTCTTCCTGGCAAACCCAAACCACAATCTCTCTTTCATTTGAAGCCATGTCCTTGTTGGGAAACCTGGAAAACAAGAAGASACCAAATATAAATTACATATCAATGGCACAGACTGTATGAATAATAGCTATAATTCCAATATGACTACCACATTGAAAAATTCCCATATTATTATACAAGACAATATACTTGTTTAAATTACATGAAGAAATACCTTTGGATTAAGTAACAGAAAAAACACACCCATTTCAGCTGCTGCTTTAATATTATTACTAGTCCAGCTGAATGTGAATCTCACACAAAATGTCTTTTATCAAATTTAGCTTTTGTACACATAATAAGTGTGTATTAACAATAAGTGATAGAGTTTGGCAATCTGCATTACATTTTCAGACTGTCCTAGGATAACATAACTTTCAGATCTGCGTATCTGTTCTTATCACACAGACATTGTGCAAACATTTGTAAGCTCTTAATATCACCAAGGCTTCTGAAGAGAAGAATCATGCCTCCAAATATGCACTGAACATAGATGGACTGAGAAAAGATGATTGAACACCGTCTAAGTTAAAAGAACTTGATGATAGGATATATCTATAGCTCTTTTGCCACACCTGCACCCACACAAGCATAAACACCATTGTCTTCCACTGTGATTTTTCACTAACGAGTCTCAAGAAATTTGTTGCTTTTCCTGAAGTACCAAATAGCCTGAATTCCAGTGAGTTGTGAGAGAATACCAGCTGCAAGAGAATACATATATAGGTCCATATTTTATAACCTTTGTAATGGTACAGAAATGGCGAAAATGTAAAAAGTTTAATTTTTTTTTTAATTTATTTATGAATTCCAATGAATGTGGTATTAACCTGACATTAGCAGCTGGCACCTCCTTCTACATTGAGATACCTAACTTCAGGTGTCTAAGATCCCATTATGGCTACTGTAGYTGTCTAATTAAGACAATCAGCGGAGTCTAGAGAGCGATTCAGCTGACCAAATGTAGACGTTCACTTTACAGTTAACTCTTAAGTTTGTCCCCATCTGAGTAGCCCGGGACTGCCATGGGCCTACCTTGGCAGAGCAGCCTTGTGGAACCTGTCCGGGATATACCTGTCCTCTAGCCTCCACATGCATAATTTGCTGCTTGCTCAGACCTGGTGATTTGGCCTCTTGCCTAAATGACAAAATAAATTCCCTGAGGAAAAATGCATTTCTTTGGATTTTCTGGTATCACTTCCAGTTCATTTGAATCAATGAGATTTAACCCAGTCTGACAGAGAAAGCTTGAAAAGGAAAATGCAATTCGGACAATATTCTAAGGGCTCAATACCACATTTGTTTCTAGCTGGGACTAGTACTACTTATTCGCAGTACTTTTCAAGTCTTTTGAGATGTAGTAGGAATGGAGTTTTACTTGGCATAATTAGGTTTATACCCTATGATTATTAAAGCAATCCAACTTGTTTCTTTTTCTTAATTACTACACAACACGAGAGACACACTGCAATCCAATAAATTGAACTATGATTGACTCAGCTCTAGGTGCCACTCTGACTAGGAGACAATAATCCTCAAAAGATGGGAGACTGCAAGTGAATACTAATAAAACCTACTAGAATGAGTATATTAGTATCATCGCACAGGAGAGCTCTGTCCAACCACATTGTTCCAGGTCTTGGAACATTCCTCTGTAAAATTTGTGTTTCAGTAGATTACTGTGAGTAATGACATCATTTTCGCACTTCAATAGCTCCCTCTTACAGGCCAGCATTTTACAGTAACTATTTTTTAAAACTGGTGTTCAGAAGATTAATAATGTTTTCACAGACTGCTTCTCAAAATAGGAAAGCTTATGTCACATAGAAAATGGCAAAATGGCACAAAGAAACAGAAATATTCAAGTTTAAATGGGGGAGAGGGAACGAAAGACAGTATCATATTAAATGGCATTTAATGGCAATGACTCTTAAATACGTCATGCTAAAAAGTCAGTATCTAAGGTTTTTTAGGTTTAGAGAATACAGGATGCAATAGAAATATTTTTGTCTGTTAATAGATTGTTAGTTAAATGAAACTTGCATAAATAGGCAATTGCAACATAAGTCAGCAGTGACTGTCAAACAACAGTATTTGTTTTAAACTACAGATATAAAAAGAAAAAACAGATAAACTACAGTTATATTATATGTTAAGCATAAGATTATGCAAAATGAATTATCAAAAATACAGTATCTCAAACAATGTTCACTACTGATACATAAATAATTGACCTAGTAATAAAAGTATATTACCAGTCATTGAGTTTCAACTTATAAAAGTACTGACAGAAAAATAAAAATTAAATAGGCGTAAAAACATAAGAAATACTAGATTGGGACTTTGAGGCAGTAAATTCAGACCTATCTTTCCTGTTGTTTTTTGTAATCAATAAATACATTACAGGGAATACATGTTATCTCAGTCATTTAGCATTCTTCTGAGAGTCTTATGCAATTTGTTTGCACATTGAATCTCTTCCTGGTTTTTTTTTGCATTCTTGTTTTTGGTTGATTGCTGTATTGTCTCCTAGTCAATATTTTTAGCGTGTAACGATTATGTGAGTTAAGCTGTCTCTTTTCCTCCTGTCACTTTAAAGCTTTCCTATGAAGACAGTTTCTCTCTGGGATATTAGTAAACCTTCAGACAAATTTGAAAACCCCATAGATACTCCATAGTATTAGTGTACTGATAAATACTTTTGCTACTGATAAATACTTTTGCTATACCCATTTTTTACATGGACTTCTCACTGACTTCAGCAGGAGTTAAGCAAGCTTTTGATGGAAATACATTGCTTATTGTAAACCAATCTCTACAGGATCTCTGCAAACAATATGGATCTAAAATAACATTTTTAAATTACTGTTTTCAATCTTTTTCTAGCTGTTTATCACCCCGTTATTTTTTCAGTTACAATGCACCTGTCTACCCAGACCTTACATTGAGCTTTTTGTGGAAGAATTTTCTTTACCTTGTCTATAGCATATTTAACATACCAAAGTCCGAAACTAGTAGTAGCACTGCAGGAATGGATAATATATGCACATGCAGGTACAAAAAGCACTCAAGTAGCTTATACAWGAAAATATATACACATATATGTATGTATGTATAGCATATATATCATACACCTTGTAATTATGTTGTCACCTTTTACAGAAAAGGAGAGAAGAAAAAAAAAGAAATTCTGAACATGGCTTTAATTCTTGGATCAAAACGAACTGTAAAGTGCAAATTCTTTCATTATTTTTTCCATGTGTTTGTCACAACATATATTATCTTCATTTTTATTCAGTAGCATCACTAAATTTTTGATCTTTCTTTTTAATCAGAAAGAATTAGCAAGTCATTTATAATCTTACAGTGCCATGGAATCCTAGTATCATCTAAAAAATCAAGTGTTCTTTATTATCTTCCACTATAAAATGGTAAACTGATGTGGCCTACTATGGACCTTTTAAGTAAAATTTATTGTATAATTCTTTAATCATAGTTAATTCAGGTAGTGCCAAATAAAAATGAAGCTTCAGCGTGTCAATTACAGCATAATAATTATTAAAGACTTGCTTTCAGGATGCAAGAAGATGCTAATACTAGGAACCATCTTTCATTAAGCTGTGCTTTCCTCACAGAAAGTGGAGAGCACATTCTGCATATACAAAGTGGAATTCATCTCACTTAGGCATCTGGAAGTTAAGATTTCAGTATAAGTTCACCATTAAAGTTCCTTCTTGTCATGGGAGGAGAGTGAACCTCCAAGGACAAAGTCACCACAGCTTAACCTATCTATGATCATTGGGATGAATCCTCAAATGAAGCTATTTCTCTCTTTCACTAACTACAAGAGACCTATGTGGCCACCTTCAACTAAATAGCTCATTTTCAGGTACCTAAACACAGGTGAGAGTAACCCAATCAGATTCTGGTTTACTGTCTGAGAGAAATGTAACAGGAATGGTTCAGACAGCAGTAGATTTAATAAAGATAACTAAACATGGGACCTACATATTATGACTTCATAGGTTAGTTTAGACACTGACTATTCCATTTGCTGTTCAATTTATTACTATCATTTATAAGAAAATCCATGAAGTCATTTCAATACCAAGGAAAATGTAATCCAATTTGTAACTCCTCATCTTTAATAAATGTTGGTCATTGACAGTGATTTTTTTCCTGAGATGCAATACTAAAAATAACAATATTCAGCGACAAGATATGCTTTTAGATGGTCATTTTAATGAAGAGGCAAGCTTCTGGTATTTACTGCTTCCTTGGCCTTGACATCTTGCAGTTTTGTAAAGAAAGGAAAAGGACTGTAATTTTTTTAATAACCTATCAATTAATGAGTCTCTAATAGCTAAGGTGTTTATCCAGTTTAAATGTTTGACTTTCTTGAAAAACAATTTCAATAGCAACTTATTCAAAACTAGCTAGGCAACGTCTTCATTTTTTCAAAAGTTTATTGCTGTTGCTGTAAACAGGATTTAAAGCTTTCAGTTCTGGCTTGAATTCTGTTTCTTTGAATTGATCACTGAAATGTTGTATTTACCCACCTATGATTTTAAAGACTTGATGATAATGAGAACATGCAGATCTATCCTTCTTTGCAAAGTCACTTGTTGCTCACGAACAGATGAGAATTTAAGCTTAAGAATGGTCAAAAGTACATTTCCAATCTCTTTTGTTTGTTTGTTTTATTGCTCATTTTATGCCTCCTACTCTTTGCTTCTCCTCATGATGACCCAAAAAAACATTCTAATCACATTAYAGACCTCACACAAAGGGTTGATTGTGTTAGTACAAGCTGATTGTTGTGTGTCAGATATACGCTTCACTAATTTATTATTCAGGCCTAAGGGAAGAAAGGTAATACATTCCACCAATGTATAGACAAAACAAAAACACGYACTTTTGTTGCACAGAGTCAAAATATGAGATAGCTTAAATGCTGGAAGTGGCACTTTTGATATTCACTAACTTTAAGGGATGTCCTGTACAAAAACATACCTATCAAACACATAATTCTTTACCTTCCTGAAAATTTTAACATTCTTCCTAAATACGCAACATATAGTTTTACAGCCAATCATGCCAATCAAATAAAGGGATCCCCCTACTTTTTAGAATTTCATCTACATTTCTACAAGATGCTTGTTTTTCCTTACTAATTTCAGCAAACATTCTGTTGGGACTAGATCACTTACATATCATATTGCTAGCAGATTAATATAGTGTTTCTGAAATATCATTGACATTAAACAAATGTTTTGTCTCTGTTGAGAAACAAACATAGATAAAACTCTTCTCTCCCTTCACTGTAATAAGTTCTTTGTAGACTTTCACAGAAAAATGAAATAAAATTCCATTCTCAACATTCCTGTATTTCTTGATGTACTGTCCCCAAGGAACTAATCAAACTGAGTAACTCAAAAATACCTAGATAATGGCTAGAAATTTCACTGCCAAGACATTTTTGTGAACCCCCTGCTAGGACTGTTGTTTAACGCTTTACTAATTTTAAGTCAGCGTGACCAATTGAACCAATTTTAAGTCATGAAAGTTTTTGTGCTAGGAAAGGGATTAAAAACTTGAGATTAAGTTCATGATCAAAAATGTTATTAGTTGTCTCCTCCCAGTCATTGAAATAATTTATACACAATAAAAAATCTGCAGGTTAAAATAGGTGGCACACAAAGCAATACATTAATCCTTTGCTTGAAAATGTATACAACTTAATAATTTATGAATTTGACATCAAAGAGTTTATGCTGGAAAGCCATTTGTGTGAAATAGCTTAGTCATTTTTTCACCAGTTTATTGGGGAAATTGTGTTTTATAATCTTAATTTTCAGAGGTGGAAGAACTTTTACTTGTCACGTATGAATTAAATTACTGTTAATCACATGTCATAAAGCTGTATCTGTTAGAGAGTACAAATATTTCTGGGCTGGAATATTTTTGTACTTCTTAATATAGTACTTATATTCTTGTACACTACTTCTTAGTGTAATGATGTTAAAGTTTTTTCTTTCATCATTGTATCTGCAAGTGGCACATAATGTGTAATTACTCATTCTTTATGTCAGAAGGATTGCTTCTAGTATCATCTAGTAGCAGATGATATAACAAATTATSCAATTTGAGTGTAGAAAATGAATCAAATTTTGTATTTTGGAGATCTTCTCTTCATCTATTTTTTTATTTTTGATACTGTGCTTACACAAATATATTTCAGCACACATAAGACCCAGAAAGCCACACAACACAACTATCACTTGCAATGCAAAAAAAGCAACAGAACATTAATTTATAAACAGCCTCCCACTGACACCATAAACCCTCTCAATAGCGCATTTGAACATACAGTCTAATCGGCAGCAAATCAGATGATAGTTGCGGTTTATGATTGACTGGCTGCTGCAATGGGGTCCTCAGCTGACCAGAGCTCTCAGGTAGGTATGCTGTTGTCATGGCCTCCCCACAGTAAGACCAAAGTGCTTCTGAACTTCTAAGAAACAAACCCCTAAATTATGTCAAGATACCACCCAGAACAATTCACTTCTTCAATGGAGAAACCAAAAACGACTAAGTGACAGAACAGAAAAAAAAAAAGGCTTTAAGAGACAACCCTCCTGCTGCCTACTGCATCCTTGCAGTGAAGTCCTTGCCTAGATCTTCGGTGTCTGCCATCCCAGTGCTTTCCTGGAACCCACTGAGAAACATGAAACTTTCAGGCAGACCCAGGCAGGGTCTGTGCTCCTCGCACCTCTCGGCAGGCTCTCCCCTTCTCAAGCTGCACACTCTCAGCTCCTCACCAAGACTTTCTGTGCCTCGTCTGCTACCTACCATGCTGCACAGTGGGGAACAATCTCCCAGCCAAGCACGCTCWGTTGCTGAGCCACTTGCTCTCTTTTGAAAACGGTGTGACACAATGGTGTAAAACATCCTGGGAAAACAAGAGACATCTGCCACAAAAACATTTAATAATCCAGTATTTTCAAGGAGATGGTCTTTAAGCACGCTGCTGGGGCACGCAGATCTGCCCACTTGGATTTTGGCAAGTATGTATTTGTGCTATGGTCTCCTCTTTGTTCTCCACCCATAAATGTTTCTTTCATGTGCTAGGGCCCAGAGAACACATGCCTTGTTTAAGCACTTGCTAATAACCTTGTTATCTCTGTATCTCAGATCCGAGCCATAACTACCTATCGAAGAAATCTGATGGCTTTTAATTATATTTACTTTCTGGAAATAAGGAGAGGCCAATAKTACAGGGATACCTACTTGATCCAAACAACCTGCATTTGTAGCATAGGACACATGCTCCATGTCATTTGAGAGCTTCTGGTACCAGTGATATTTACATGTCAGGGTATATAAGGGCTAATTAGTTTTATCAGTTGCCACATTCCATTTAGAAATAATAATATATTACTGCTTTTATTATTTATTTTTCAAAATCTCAGCATGTTACCATATATATATCTCTATAAAAATAAAAGCATATATGAGAGAGTGGAAGATCATTCTGAAAGAAAAGATCAAAACATATTTTGGCTCTGCGGGATTTTTATCTGTGAAATTTGCAAAAAAGTAAAGCTATTGGTGCCATGTGTTACAGCCCTTGCTTGGAAGAAACTAACTTAATTTGATCCAAATGGAATTTTGACAGCAAGTTTAAACATTAAACCTATAAAGAATACACAGCCCATATAAAAACTGAGCTCGGAAGTATTTCAACCTTTCAGGCACAAATGGATCACATTAAAAGTTCACACTAAGTTTATTCAGACTATCCACATTTAATCCACCTTTTTTCTCAACTTTCTGTCACCTTCTGTAAAATTATTCAAAAAGCAATAAAGGCTAAATCTTATACTTAGTATGCCTCCTGCCTAAGTAGATTACATGCTTCTGAGTTTCCTAAGGGCAGCAATGAGGAAGTATCTATTCTCTCACCACCCAATGAAGCTGGAATTACTCCAAAGCCTTAGGGTTTCAAGACAGCCTATTAACTAACTGCATTCCCATTCCCCTTCACCTATCCCTAAAAAAAAATATTAATGGCAGCACAGTTAATGTCCATATCACGTAGGAGATAGAAGTTCCATACATGATGTGTCAGAAACTTGGTCCTTCTTCCCTTCTGCATCACACGAAAGTCAGGGCAATGTCTAGCTAAAAAGTATCATGGCAAGGCAGGGCTGGTACTTTAACCATAATAATAATAAAAAAAAACCTTCAATATAGATAATGAGTAGTCCCAATACTGCAGGAAGACTTGTAAAGAACACCACAGAACTTGTGAAAACAAAATAATTATTTAAAAAGAAATAACTTAAATTTTTCTCTACCATCTGTTTCTGTAACCATTTAATGTTGCTCTRTGGTAACAATTCCTCCTTTACAGAAATGTACATACGCATTTATTAAAAATAAAAGAAAATCAGGCATCTAGATATTCACGTGACATTTTACAAACATACACTTATACACAGTAGTTTGGATGTTCTAATTGAAATATTTCAGATATTTGAAACAATAAAACAATTTAAACAAAGGCTATTTTAACTAGCTATGTACAACATGTTTCTCCTAGTATAAGTTTATGTTCATTTTGTAATTTCTTTTTAAATGCATAAATTTTTAAGTCAGCAAGATTCCCATACTGTCAGAAAGCCTTTATGAAACATTTTAATTAGCAACAGCTGTTGGAAATTATGTCCTATATCAATTATCATTTGTGCACTTAAAACTATAACTAGTTCCTTAATCCTTTCTGCAGAGGAATGCCATCACTTCAGTTAGCTACTGTACAAAATTGCATACATTATAATTCAGCAATGATCTAYGGTGAAAATTTCTGTTTATCCAATCATTTTACACTATATTTGTGTTCTATGACAAATTTCAGTTAAATAATTTTGAATTGGAACGGGATAGTACTATTCTGTCACAGAATAAATAACATGAAAGGTATGAAGGTTTTTTTAAAAAAAAAGCTCTGTAAGATAATTATTTTATTGCAAATAAGTCATTCACAGCAGAGTTCTTGCTGACTTGAAATGTCAGACTTAAGTAAAAATCCCATGGGAAATCGTGTACTTCATTCTGATAACTGTACTTCTTGGACACAGGTGCCTGAACAGGGACCAATATTTAAGAAAAATAAAATGGGGGAAAAAAAAACCTAACAATACTTAAAATAGATATAAAAGAATAAAAGCAGCCAACAAGAAGAACCAACAAAGACTGACAATAATAATTCTGTCATCTGATAAGTAGATGGATAGCAGAGTTTATACTACGTAGAAAATAAGCCAAGAAATTGCACTAACTCAGAACATTGCACTACTAGAAAAAAAAGAAATAAAAGACATTGTTAAGAGGAATTATACACCTTGCTCACTAGATAAGAGTGATAGTTATGGTGGATTATTCTGAACACCCTCCTGCCCCCCTATTGAATAATGACATAACCCTCTGTCATTGCTCCAGTGGCCAACACTGTTTTGCAAAATCTCATTTGCAAAGTTCAAGTGCAGATTTTCAGCGGAGGTGACCAAAAGGCTGTTAAGTCCTCCCCTTCACTTATTAGCTCTGCCCTATACCATATTTACGCTCCCAATCACTTAACCTACAGGCAAGTTCAAAGGCTGCAGTCTCCATTCAGATGAAGACTGCATCTGCCCCTGCCCTTTTCTCCTGTCTTACCTCTGAAGTTATTCCTCTCCCCCGAAGGGTACACATTCTCTATAAATTACATCTATGCTTCAAATCTGCCTTCCTGTCAGACAAATCATCATTTCTCCATTGTATATTCAAAGTCATAAGGTTGGTAAGTGGATATTAGTCAAAAAAAATGTTTGGAATTGCAGTGAGTAACATCAGCAAGTGTGCTATGTACACAAAATGCCATGAGAGGTAACACATTCATCGTATCAGGTCTGTATTTGTGGTGGCCTGACACAGTGGAGGTTTGAGAACAGAAGAGAGCTAGCTGTCCACCAAAATGTTTTCCAAGATGAGCAACAATAACATTAATAATTTTCTTTACTGGGAAAACATACTTTGATGTGTATATTGCAACTGCTACTGAGGAAGCAGCTGTGATACAGGAATGGAAGATCCAGGAAAAACTCCAGAGCCAAAACAAACACTGACATATTCAGTGGTAATAATTCTTTAGACCATGATGGGAATGGGAAGATGGACATTTTCAAATTCCTCAGCGTTAGTAAGCAACATCCAAAATTTAGGAATATCAATATAGCAAATGCTACATCTTGATTTTGGGCAGTGGGTAGGTCTCACTAGTTGACAAATGAAGATGCCACTGGTATTTTTTATCTACCACAAGAACTTTGCTACATTGCAAAAATATAATTCTCTGTATTGTTCCTGTATCTATAAGTGCCTATGCATATGTAAGCACTGGCTAAACTATGCAAGCTTTATGGGGTCCTATTAGTAATTTACAGAAAGTGTATAAAATTCCATCACTTTCAATAATACAGAGGAAGCAGAATCATTTATAGCTCATTTAGAACATAGGCTTCTAAACTACAAAGTCAGAGCTGCTATTACAGCTAACAGAAATTTGGTTTATCTAACTTCTCACGTTAGAATTTTTGTAACTGCCTTTTAGAAGCACCCTGGTTGTTTATGAGCTTTTGAGATCAAAGAAGCGAGGGGAATTCCAAGGGTTGAAAGCGTGCTTTTTGTTGTTGTTGTTCCATGAAACTCAGTTCAGCTTTTGTTGAAAGGCAAACGTATACTATTTCCCTCCCCTGGGTTTGTTGACATCTTGCCCAGTGAAGAAATAAACACAAAGCATTCTGATATTGGGTCTGGACTACCAAAACATGAACAAAGCACACTATCTGGAGACCAGTGATAATAAGGTAAGTTGAATAAAAGAACAAGATAAAGACAAGGATATAACAAGATTTCATGCCATCTTTCCAATATTCCCTGGGCTAAAGGAGGCTGGGATGGTTACTTTCTTATGAACCCTTATACACAGTGCATGGCTCAAATAGTTCAGTGTACCTCTTCTCTACTCCTGGTGGCACCATGTGAGGCAGATGCTAACCTCATTCACAATGAAAGGAAAGAAAGTCCAGATGGACTTGGTTTCTTTTCACCAATTCGCCAAGTTGAACTTGGGCTCAGMAAAGCATCTCTTCTTTTCCTTATAGTCTTTTCCCAATGGCTACCTACTGTAACTACTTCTGTAGCTGCTCTAGCAGCAGCCTGTGGTGAATTTCAGGGTTTGGACACTGTACTTTGTGATTCTGAAAAGGAACATTGTAGGAATCAGTATTTTTATCTTCTGTTTTTCAAACACCCCAACACTCCCAGACCCATCCCCAAAATATACAAAATGTCTTACAAGATAACTACCTCAGGAAAATGATTATCCTAAGTATTATTTTTACTGCTAAATCTAGTCTTATAGGTTAGCAATTCTATGACTTAAGATTTCATGAAGTAGTTTAGGCAATCTGATGTCTACCTGACATTCCCATCTCCTTGCTTGTGCCAGCTCTGCTAGTTTACCCAAAAGGTTTCCAGCTTGTTAAACTGGCAGCAAGGTAACGCTGAAAAAAAAAAAAAAAAAAAAAAAAAAGAAAAAAAAGGAAAAACTTTGGGTTTTTTTTTTCAGTAGTGCTCCCTAAGTTGGGTTCTGGGGTGTCAGGTGAGAATAGTACCAGTGCAAAGGGAATGGCAGAGAGTGGTCAGGAGCCTGGAAAGGGGGCTTAGGACTGCCCTTTGTGCAACAGCAAGCCTTTAGATCTGTTCAGTCATCTCATCAAACATCACCCTTTCTTAACTTTTTGACATGTAATGATCTCTCAAAATAGCTTTTTTCTACATCATAAAACCTAGTTTGAGTACCTCTTTACAGTTTGCCAGGAGTGAGAAAGGCAGGGTAGGCTTTAATTTTCTTCTGTATTTATTGCAATAAATTTTGCAGAGAGTGAACCACCCCACTTTGAAATTATATTGTATGATCTTCCTCTTTTCATTTGCTTTCATTAAATTATATTGAAGATGTCACCTCAAAAGGGGTTCTATCAAGACCTCATTTACAACCAATTCTTTTTTTTTTTTTTAATTTCTCCCTCGAACTTTCTGAAAGATAATTCAGTGACAAATGTGTTCCATTACTTACAATATTTGAAAAGCTGAAAGGAAAAAAAGATGACATGATGAGATGATGAAGTGGACTATTATATGTATCTTCACCCTAAAGAGCTAAATTGAGTACTAGATACATAATTATGCTAACAAGAAGAGTGGACATAAATTTAAAAAAAAAGAAACCTGAAGGATTTTAGTGTCCATTGACAATCTGAGAGATTTGTGCAGCTTATGCTTTCAAGTAATTTTCTAAAATTGCTTATCAATGAATGCTTCAATATGTAGTTAGTCAGGCACAGGCTGACAGGCTCTCTGAAATATCACCACATCCTCTCTGAAGAAGCTACTGAACAAATTAAATAAATTGTTAACCTTACCAACTGTGCTCTGCCCTAGCAATGGATATGCTAAAGAGGGCACAGGAGCTTGCAAAACTAGTTCTAGCCAGCTGAGCAATAGAGATAGGGAAGGCAAGAAGAGAGGAATTGCTGTCTGGAAGCAAGGTTAATGCTGGATCCTAAAGATCAAGAGTAATGGGAAATTCACTGCATTAATGTAAAGAAGAAAGTGTAGGAAAGAGAGAGATACAGAGAATAGTGTCCAGTAGCACACACACACACAATTTTTAGCTGTGAGAAGATGAAGGAAGCTGACTGCAGAGGAAAGACATTCCATGATTCAGATAAAAAGCCATGTGAATCCTAAAATATTTGAATGATCATGACTTAAGCCCAAAAACTGTTCTAGAAAAGAGATAATAAGTACAGGTAATGAGTGTCCAGCTGGGGCCAAATGAAGAGGCTCATAGCCATGTCAGTTGTCCATCACAACCCTCCCACTGGAGCTGAGCTGCCTGTCTGACTTCTCCAAACCACATGTGTCATGATGAATTAGACCATAAAGATAAAGGCTTTGTTAAACCATCTAAGATAACCCATCTCAATGTGATTGAACAGTTTAGGAAGAAATCATTCAAAAATTTGATGCAGCTGAAAGGATGGTAAGGATGGTAACCCCTGGCAAAGGATTTGTGATGAACACTGAGAGCAGGTGCAGGCCAAAAACCTGCAGTGAGCACAGCTGAAGCCAAACGAGGCCACGTGTCTGTGGCCAAAGACCAAAGCAGGCCCAAGAAATAATGGGGCTAGTTTTGAGAGACGCATCTATGGCAGGGTAGTGATTATCCCAAGAAGGCTGTGACACCAGAAAGACACTGCAAGCTACTTGTTGTCTTTAGTTCACAGAAAGTCAGACTGAGTCAACATTCAAATTAATCCAATGCTTCTTTATTTTACATATCCAAATGTCTTTGCAGGTGGGGATCCTTTCAACACATGACCAATTCAGATGACTTCATAGCTCAGGGAGGATAAAAAGGCAGTTTACTTCTAACAAGGCACTTCATAAGCTGAATGGATACCGCAGTGACAGCTGAATGAAGGCATTCTTCCTTCTGCCATGCAAACAACTCTGTGATGTTTGGAGAAATATACATATTTAGCATTCTTCCGTGACATGTTCACATTCTGTTTGTCACTTCTGACTTTCAAAGAACCCTTGCATGTACCCAGTTTTGTAATATGTAGATGCATATGTATGTGATCTACAGAAGTGGTTATTTCTGCACGTYGTTTATATATACGATGATTTGGGGTTTGTAACATATTTTATTGTACATTAGATGTACAGGACACAGGTTAGATCTATAATAAGATATGTGACAGTATATCTTATGCGCTACACATATGCATTATATGATCACATACAACACAAACTATCATATATACATTTATATACTAAATATATGCCTACCATGCACAAACGCTTTAGCAGAAACAAATATGCTTAAATTGCAGTCAAGCACTCAAAAAATTTAAGCATCGGTGTTAAAGTTTTCCATGCTACTTAGTTGAACGAAAATGAATTTGATTCAGCGTATCCATAGCAAGGTGCATTCTCTCCCTCACATTGGACCTCTGCCTCACTTGAATGTATGCATACAAGAGACAATACTCAGTTTTACCAGAGCCACAGAAGGTACTAAGGCATTGCAAACACTGAGGTTACAACTTTCAGGTGTCTTCCCCGCTGCTGAAATTCATAATCCCCTCTTGGACAACTAAACTTCCGCAAAAAGTGCCATAGAAGGGTTCAACTCCCAACAATGGGATTTGCCGACACCAGCAAGTTCATCAGGAACTGTCCTGAAGTAGTCGGAAACATGAACAAAAGGGCAGGACTTAGGTAATGTTAGACTACATTCAGATGTTCACTGCATAAAAAATACAATACTAATTAGAACAGCAACCAAAAGCCTGACCCTCTTCTCCCACTGAAGCCTTCAACACGAATCCTTGTCTTTCTCTGGGTTACTGTAACTCATATGAACCAGCACAAAATGGAACTGCTTCAACAGGAAATACTGAGGAATCTCAGTTTAGAATAGCTTGACAGGGTTTTCCTGACAAATACATGTTCAGGACGCCAGGGCGGGCATCTCACAGGGGTGTTCTGGCCCCCGGGGCACCTGGCTGCACTTTGTGTGTTGTTGCACATGCTCTGAACAGGGCTATTAGATGGGACCTCATGGTTGAAAAAGCTGAAAGACTGCCTTTTTCTTAATTTTGGTAAGGTGTGAGGGAGGCACATAACTGCAGGGTTTTCAAGATCAGTGTAAGGCATGATGGGAGTATAGGTGGTTGGGGAGTGCTGCCAGTCAAAATGTCACTCTCTCAGGATTTAATCATAATTTTGTGCACATCAGAGGTTCTTAAAGCTTGTCTTAGGTGACTGCAACGACATTTAGGTACCAAAGTCTCCTTCATAAATCTAGCCCTTATTACTTACACTTGTTCAGTATGTGTTCATTTCACACCTCCTCTCCTATGTACGGTCCTGCCCTTTACAGAAGACACATTTTTTAATTTAATCTTTTGCTATATGCCTTTTATCACCAGATATTGAATTGCTTCACAAACTGACACATTACTGAATTTATCTCCACATACTCTTGTAGGGAGAGAACTCCCTTTTACAAACCAAAGCTCAAAAAGATTTATGCCAAAGCTATCCACTCATTCAAGTTCCCACTCTGGCTAACTGAACTGATAGATGTCCAAAGCAGGACATCCATAAACTTCCTTTGCTCAGCCCTTGTGCAAAACAGATTACAGGACACTGAATTAGCAAATGAGGAACATGCAGTGAATAACCACTTTTGTAAACTGTGGTTTATGTGACTTGCCCATCACCACGTAGGAATTTTGTGGCAGGGGCAGGGAAGACATCCATGCTATTAGGATGGTTCTCCCTTAATCATACATTATCTACCTGTAATTCACCTCTCCATTCACTATTCCCTTTTTAATGTCTAAAATGAATGGTACAAAAGATGGTTAATTAGGTGCTCTACGAAGTCTGAGCATGCTCCATGAAGACCTTCCCTTTGAAAGTGATTGGGGTGGAGCTCATGTCATGTACCTTAAGCTATTTAAAATGTAGATGTGTAGTCAAAGATAATTTTCTGACCTTCCTCTGTAATCAGTGGCATAAGATAGGTACCGCCAAAAGGGTGACTAATCCCATACCGAAAGCTTGTCTAAGGCTGAATGAATTGCCCTCTGGAAGTGTTTAGATGTATCCATTAACTACAAAGAGTACCTAGATGACTAGATACCTAAATTTCCAATGGCTCAAGTTGAGTAAGATGAAGCTCTACTTTTGTGTTTTACTGTGTACCTGAATCTTATGAACAGTGTGAGTGTCAGTAAAAGTAAGTACTGCGGCCATCCACAACTGCAGTTCCAAAAATAACTCAGATCTTTGTCTTACACCTGTAGTGGCCTTCATGGGTAAACAAACATGACTAGTTATCTACCTAAACCTTAAAGTACCAGGAGTCTGGGAAAGTGCAGTAAAGTCAATACTAAGCCTAAATTTTGGTTAGAAAAATGAATTTGTACAGAGCTTTTCGGTAAAACAGGATACTAACAACAACGTGGTCCCGAGAGATACAGGCAATAATCAAGTTAAACAAGTACACTTAGTGCCTTAGCAATCAGTACAGAGGAAGTCTGTCAACAGGTAATATCCAAGTGAAACAACAGTTCAGAACATCAATTTACCAATTTCTGAGCCAACAGAAACAAAAGCAGCTGAAAATCGGCGTAAGATCCCGCATTTATAAATATCATTCAGCCACTCTTTGATCAGCGAGCAGAACCTGCTAACTTCTTATGACAAATGAGGCATACTTTATGTCATCAAAACAGTGCCCCAACTGTTGCTCTGAAAAAATCTGTAGTTTAAAAGTGCTTTCACAGTGGAAACTACCCTCTGTAGAAATAATCCTTTTGAATTTGGAGAAGGTTGGGGAAAGCAAAGCAAGGTGTTCCACATGGATGAAGGAATCTATTAACACAGAGCAAATTGTAGGTTCAAGACCCAAGGACAGACTCCCTTAAAAATTAGTAGTCTTCACTCAACAACATTATTCCACTGAGGTCATGCATCCTTACAAGTTAAAGTAAGGTAAACATATTTATACCTGACCAAAACAAAACTTGGTCTAATAGATTATGGTATTTTTATAAACCTGATTTTGTCCCCGAACACAAGAATGTTATGCTTTTTCATATTTATTTTAAGCTTTGTTAGATTTGTATTATTAAAAGGAGGACAAAATAAATATCTTGTGCTTTTCAAGAGAGCTGATTATGTTTTCCATTATGATGTGAAATTCGTAACTCAGAAATCTTTACATTAATGTATGAGAACAGATAGGGGTAGAGAATTAATCAGATTGACAGCTTTGACCCTCAAAATAGACAAATTATATTTATGTATTTCATTCACAGCAAATACCTACCCTCTGAATAAACATATTTTCCTCCTATCATTACTCTTCACCTGACTAATGAATGTGAAAAATAAAAACAACAAAAAACCAACCCCAACCCAGGAAAACAGAGGTTTACACCCTCTCCAAGATTACAACATAAGAAATAAATTGGTAGCCTGGCTGCTTCTAATGCTAATGCTCAAAAATTGTATGTCTAGCAACCATCTAAACTACAAATGAAATGGTTCAAATTGACAGAGCAAACATGTACTCAGGCAGACAGGAATGAGAGTGAAATAGGAAAAAGCTGGTGAAAGGGAAACACATCTTTAAACAAAGTGCATTTGAGAGGTGTGCCAAACTTGCACTGGAAAAWTTTCTTTCAAGCTTACTGTCTTTTATTCCTCTCCACATGATATCAGGACTTAGGTTTCATAGCATTAAAAATATAATTACATGACAACTTTATTATCATTACTAGTGAAAGCCTTCCTTTCCGATTTTTGGTTTCAAAAGTTAACTTTCTTTCCTTATGTTCACCTCACAAAACCACYTCAAAATCTGTTAAGATACACACAGCATTTTTTTATTTAATTCCCTTTCTGTGACGTTACAACCCTCCTCACAAGCCATTTTTAACATTATGAAAAATTTTAGACCATTGAAAATTCCTCAGTGTATCATGTGAAATCAAACCTAAACAATCTGCAGTGTATTCTCATTTCTCTGTGTGGCAGCCGGCTCTAGTGGACTGTACAAGAATTGGAAACAAGGAACTCACAGATTTTATTCATACGTCTCCCACTAACTGGCTTTCACATTCTGCACTTCTACAGATTTTACACTGTCTAGTCATGCCCTACTTATTTTCCTGAGGCATGTAAATATTATCACCCAAATTACAGCTAAGGAAAACTAAGTATGCTTATCAGTTGTCTGAGGTCACACAAGTTGGTATCGTTATCACTATTACAACACATGCACCTTAAATGCATTTCTGGATAGGTCGAGACAGGAAAAGGCAACTAGTGGGTGCCCATTTGAGGCAAGTTCCAGAAAGGTGCTCAAAATTTTTCTTTTGGACAGGGCTCCCCAGAAAATGCAACTTCCAAAATCACTAATTAGCTCTTGACTTTTATATTTATGTGTAGTAACACACATGCATGAGAAATGCTTTATGAAAAATTCTCATTTTTATTGCAAGAACTTTGCAAGTCCATGGAAAATTTACAACCCTGGAAGGTAAAATGCCATCACCAGAATTTGCATGAAAACTATACTGCACTCAGCAGTTCTAAGTAATTTTTTCTAATGGGAGACATAGGCATGGAATAGTTGATTAAAAAAAAGACCAGACACAAACTGATCTGATAGAAATTTTCAGAGAACTCTGCATGACATTTGTCTGAATATAGTATCTTACCTACCTGAAAATTACACTGAACTGTATTTGTTTAGTACCTACATTCTGTAGAGGATGGTTCTGGCCTTTGTTACACAAATAAATTTAGTCATCTATTTTCCCCTCTAATTCCATTTGGTTGGTCACTCTTTCTTTCTGTTCATCCTGAAACCATTTGACTCTTATATAAATGTTGTGCCTTGTTTGATACTTGGGGAATTGCTAGCATGGTAACACTGCAGAAGACGACAGAAAGTGACCGTCTTGAGAGTATCATAACACATAAGAGAAACAATAGAAGTGACAATAATAGGCCAGTTACCTATGCACACGACTGGGTACCAACATGTCCAACATTCAGTTCTAGGCTTCACTTAGTGTGTGGTCTTAAACAAAAACTTTACCTTGCATCATCCTTTCTGTCACCATTAATAAGGATTTATCTACATACTAAATATAGAAGTTAGACGAACTAATTAAGGCTTGTACAGCATGTGTGATGTTAATGCTTGCAAATAATAATGTTTAAGATCATAATTTTAAGTTATTATTCATCACATAAAACAAACAAAACAAAAAAATAAGATTTTCTGAGTGTATGTGTATACCTTTTCAGGTCAATCAACAGGTACTACCCTATGATTATCACTGACTTTTATTAAAGTTACTAGAATTTTAAAAAAATCCCCATCTCTGAAAACTTACATCTCTCTGCTGAAATCATTACACACTTAGCAGCATGTCTAAGTCTTTTCTCTGCATGTAAAATGCTAATTTTTCATCAGTAAAATAGGAAATCAACACTGACCAGCAAGATTTTTCTTTTGTATTACTAAAAGAGTGTTTCTTTGTCTGAAGTGTATCTTCTCAGCCTGATTCTACATTATACTAGTGTTTCAGATTAGCTTCAACTTAACCTAAGTAATGCTCTTTCCTTAGATGGTATWGTATTACACACATCTATTACTCATTTTATTTGCTCCTTCGGAATGAAATTGCTGTCTGCCCTCCTGGAATAGTAGCTAATTAACTCGTTAGAAATAAGGTTAGTGTTTTGCTAGACGAAAAGCTCTTCCTGAAAGTGAACAAATATGTACAAAGATTATTAGAAAATGTATGCAACCATTTTGACCCCTGAGACAAAGCTGACAAGCCAGACCAGAAAATAAATTATCATGTATGAACTCTGGCTCAAAAAGGAACTACTTCTTTGATAGTTCACTAATACATCTCATGCTCAAGGAAAAATAAAAATAAGGAGAAAAATGTGTTCCACCATTACCAAACAAGCACCACCTTTTCAATGTAAAAATTTAACACAGACAGCACCACTGATTCTAAATAAGCTTTTATCTACCCCTTCCAACATACATACCAAATGCCTGGTAGTCTTGAATGAAAAAGCACCTTTATAGCTTCATATAGACTTTTCTCCGGGTATGCTCATCCAAGAGGAGAAGTCTTAGACATCTCACATGATCCCATAAGACTTACAGTGTGGGTCATACACAGTTCATTCAGTTAAGCAGCTGATCTCCAAGAGCTTTTCCAGTCCAAACTTAAATGCTGAGTATTTTCAGTTTTGCTTCACCAAGGCTTAAAACGTACAGCAGCGTACTCAACCGTAGAGCAGTAGAGATGTTCAGAGTAATACTCAAATCACTGTGCTAACTAGGTACAATGAGAAACTACTGGAGGGAGGGAGGAAGGGAGGGAACATGGTAATGCTAGGTCAGTATCAGATAGATGAAGTCTCTAATCTAATTCATTAACCTGTGCTTGTAATATAAAACCTGAGAGAATAATTGAATGTTTCTCTCACTGGGGAGGGTCCTCTGACTGTCAGGACAGGAAGAACTCCCTCTATATCCGTATGAATGAATGGATATATATGGTCTTTCTTTCTACATGTGAACCAGAGATGAGCTGATTAAAGAGAGGCAAACATAAAAAGTAGGCAAAGTAGATCTTTGCCTCCTACACAGAAACACTATGATAACTGTTGTGGCACTGAGACATTGACAGTAAAAGATGGAAAAAATGAGGAAAGGAAAGAAAAGTAAAAGCAATAAATACATTTAAATAATAACAGATTTGTAACACAACTATTTCATCATCAAACAGTACTGTGGGTTCAGATGTGTTGTATGTCAACAGAGCATACAAATGGTTGTGGTAAACTTAGGCCCAGTATGAATTACATTGGCAAAAGATATTTCTCAAGCTATTTGTGCCTAACAGGACAGTCCTACAGCATCAAGGACAACTATGTGAAGACGACCGATTCTCTGTACCCTCTCCCTTTCAGACTGCTACTTCCCTGGMTACAATTTGCATGGAACAGTAGAGCTTCAACAAGTTGGGTAAGGTTTATGTGAAATGCTCAAGGAAGCGGGCTCAATGGAAGAGAAATAGCAATGGAGTCAGCTTTCTCGGTGTGAGATCACTGGGCAGATAAGACAATGATAAATCCAGATATCCTTGAGATGGTAGGTAACATCTGAAGTATTTAAAAGAGCCTAAAGACCCATTCTCAGAAGTGACCAAATCTAGCACCCAAGAGCAGAGAAGTCCTAATCTTACAGAAAATCAATGGGGCATAGATTCCTGTTCTACTTAGCAACCAGGAAATCGTATACAATGTGAAACCCTGGTACATAAACACTGCAAGTATATATGCTCTGTATTTGTTGCTCATATTTGGATAGGGAGCTGTTTTGTCTCTCCGCAGTGCAATGTGTTAGATCAATACTAGACCTTATCTGCAAAGAACTCAAAGCCCTTTCTCTTACTCCATCTTGGGCTGAGCATTTCYTCATATCACCACACTTCCAAAGTGTGATGTCAGCTGAGCATTCCTCACCCTCCCAGAGAATAGCAACTTTAAGAGATTTGCATAAAAATAAATCCCCTTGAGTTTATTTATGTTACAGAGGCTTAGTCCTGCAGGAAACTGTCCCTTTTCCTTTATTGCCTTAGAGGGTACAGTCTGTCCCTGCTGAGCACATTTGGATTTGTAGCTGGGGTGGGGCATGGCCTTGCTACCTTTTGGATGTATTGTTCTCCAGGGGACACACTGACGAGCACATACACGCTCTGGAGACTATGATTATTTCTGCATGTCACAGGAGGTCCAAGAAGAGTAGAAAAACTCCTCATAGCTCTTGAAAAAGGTATCAAGATATCTCTCGTTCTCTTTCTGGCCAAGAAAAATACACTGGGGCCACATTCCTAGCGGCTGCTCCTCTGAAATCAAATCAAGGCTTACAGTGATCTAATGGTTACCTAGGCCTTGTGCTGTGTCTCTGCATGAGCAAGATTTCAGCAGCCCAAGAGAGTAATATCGACTGAAGATCTTTCAAATACAAGAAGCAGTTCAGCACAGGTTTTGTCTTCCTGAGGCTTAATCTCAGTTTCTTCCTCTAAAGGCTCGTGGCATCACAGCCAACATCCTCCGCCTCTTGCTCAAATACCTCATACACACAGATACAGTTAGAGTAACCTCTTTGTTTAAACTCTGAGGTCTTAGGGGTAGAGACTGACATTTTATGATCTGGATGTGAAGAGTCTACTATGAAATAGGGCCCTGATCTGGGACCTCTGGGCAATGCTGCCACACAAGCACTAATTACAGAGGTGTCATCTTCTTATCTGAGCAAATGACTGTAACGCCTTCATTTTCCTTCTGGCTCTTCTTCCAGAAGCAATCTTTGTTGCCTTGACTTAGCTTTATGTTCTCCTCCTGTAAACATAGATTTTATTCCTCATCTGCTTATCTTATAACTTTCAGGAGTTATATTTGCATGTAGTTAATGGTCATTAAATACTTCCAGTGAAAAAGCAACGTGGGAAGAGAAGGAGAGTGCTTGCTCCTCCTGTACTCCACCTTTACTCAACAATTTTTCTGTTACAAAAACTGAGTTTCTCAAAGAGAAGCACTAGACCTAATAAACAAAGCAGCAGATTAAATATATACATATATGTACGTCCCTTTTTGGTCCCTCTTTACAGGTTGGCAAACTAAGACAAGGTAATGAGTCACAAGTTCTGACTCCCCAACTACTGCTCTAAATGCAGTCAAGGATTTTAAGCTCACTTGACTTCCTTTTCAAGGTTTCAAATGAGTTCACAAAGACACAATTATAATGAAAAATTAATTATTACATAGCTCTTCAATCATATTACAAGACCCTCTTACTAACTGCATAAGCAAAGTTTAATTCTCAAAGTTCAGTATCAAAAGCTAACATTAAATACACAGAAATTTAAATATTTGAATAGATAATAACACTTCTTAAGAATTATGTAGTTTGCTTTGTTCTTGACACCCCCCATTCCCCCATTTCTGTAGTCACAAGACTTTCAGCCCCTTCTTATTGCCACAACCTCTCTCCACCATTAAAGGCATTAATTTCTTTCTTCAGGGGGGATGGGAGGGGTGAAATGAGAAGAAGGTGCTAGATGTTCACAGTAATGGTTCCTTTGGTATTTTAATTTTTATTGGCTATTTAAAGCTTTTGATTATGACTTTCTTTTCCTGGGGAATCAAATGTCACATCAGCAAACACAGTGGAATTGATGTAATTAGTATGAAGATATTTTAAATGTCCAAAAGAGAAACAGTTTCACCGTTGAACGGAGTGGAACTGTGCTTTGTGATTTAACACAGTTACTCAGGTAACTGACGGCAGTAGCAAAACTTTTATTTTAATAGTAATAAATTTACAGCTCTATGTAAAAGCAATTTAATGTAAAAGTTCATGTCCATCTTTCCAGATCTTCTGAACATAAAATGGCCACATGAGAAGTACATCAAAGTTTTTCTGTTTCCAGACACATTAGCAAAATACACTGTTTAATCAGTAACCTACAGTATTAATAATTCTAAAATAGTATCCTGTTTTTTAAACCTTGACGGTTACAGTCTTTTTGATTATAATCCATATAATTTGCTAAGTTCCCAACAAATACAATCCCTCCAGAGTAACTTTCAGTGTATCAAATGGGAAAACCGAAAGCCAAACTTGGAAAAAAAATCAGGACATTTTTAGACGACTTTTTAAAGTCCAATTATATTCCCTCTGGAAAATTTTTTCCCTTGCATACCCTTAAATATGAACTAAATTTCAGTGGTGAGCACCAGTAAAAGTGGGGAAGAAACTACGAGTGATTTTTGAGTTTCTCGCTGAGCCAAACTTTTAGTGATCTTTTCTGTTCAGTCTTAGCTAGATGGGTTCGGTCACAGTAAATTCCATAGAGTCCAAGCAAATTTACCCCACTCCAAGCACATTTACTTTTAAAATGCCATCCTAGAACTTAAAATGATTACATAACTCTCTTTCTTCTTTTTACAGTTGGTGTGCGTGGCATGTGGAAGCACGCACAACGTGAGGGGCAAAGTTTCCATAAAGAAAATTCGCAGGAGCCAACCCAGGGACCACAGCTGTCACCCTGAACATTTTTCTAGGCAAAAAAAACCCCATATGCAGTCAAATCCAGCTCAGACTAAAAGCTAACCAAAAAAAGCATCCCCCCTGCCCACGCTGGAAGATCGATGCTCTCCTGCTTCCCAGGCTTATAGCCAGCGGGCGAGTTAAGGGACGGGGTTGATCCTAAGGGGTCGCAGGCTGAGGCTCTCCCTCCCACGGAAACGGGGGGAAAGCTGACGGCGAGGGGCCCGGAGCCCGGCCCGGCCCGGCCCGGCCCGGCCCTCCCCTGAGAAACTCGGGGAGTTTTTCCCAGCGCGGGTGAGGGGCTCCAGGTCCCCCCCGGCCGTCGGCACTTGCCGCCGCCGGCAGGACCCGCACACTGGGGCCGCCAGCCCTTCCTCCCAGCCCCGGCCGAGTCTCACCTTGTTAACACGGCGCACTTCCAACGTTCGCCTTGGTTTAGACGGGGGAGGTTCAAAGTCAGTAAGAGCTATCTTCCCCTCACCGAAAATACTGCCCAGGAGTCAAAAGAGCCAGCGCGAAGAGGGCAGAGACAGGTCCGGGGGGGTAGAAGCGCCCCTTCCCTCCGCAGAYGCCGACCCGCTCCCTCCGGCCCGGCTCCCACCCGCAGGTGAGCCCCGAAGTTACAGCTCCCGGGAGTGGCATGGGTCCGGAGCGACACATCCTTCCCCCAGAACCAAAAACAGAGTATAAAAGAAATCCATCCCATATCGCCCTCCCTTTTCCTCCACGTACCCACGTACCTGTTTTTGTGCCGGGTTTTTAATAAATTCCTTCCAAAGGGAGCCATGATCCCAGCGGCAGAAGCATAACATCAGCGATCCCCAAACAATTCGAGGGTGTTCCCTTCTCCCCTATTTTTTCCCTGAGCGCCTTCCAGCTTGTTAATAGTCACTGAGCGTAGCGATGAGCTGGAAGTTGTGCAATTTACTGCTAACTTTGAACTCCGGCTTGTTGCTGCTGCTGCTGCTGCACCTTTGGAGTCCTGCCCAGCTGCAAACTTGAAGGAGGCGTTTAGGAGCAGGAAAAAGAAAGGGGGGGGAAACACGCACTTGCTCTTGTGATGTGAAGTTATGCTAAACTTTCAGCCTCGTCACCCTCAGGGCACCAGCCAGCAAATGGGAAAGAAGGGGTTTTGCTCCGGTGGGGAACTCTGTAAAAACACACAACAAAAGGACTGAAAACTTCCCCCGGGAGGCTCCAGCCACTTCAGGTCAAGTCGTTCTGCTAAACACCAGCGTTAATGAAGGGCAGGCAACAGTTGCCACGCCAGTTCTCAGTACATAATAACCTGCCTTTTCAGTACCTCTTTACAAGGTGTTGGACAAGGAATGGGAAGATGAAGGGAAAAAGTCAGACCGCTGTGGCCCCTCTGCCCTCTCTGGATTTTTAAGTAAACGAGCTATTTGCATGAAAGCCTTCGCAGACTAAACCTCTTAAGTGTGGCCTAGCAGAGAACAAGTGAAGCACCAACACGAAAGGCTCAGTTCCTACTGCGATGTTGCAGGACCTTTTTTGTTATTATTTTAAGCTGGCTTCGCCAGAAGGGAAATGAACGCACACTACAGTTCCTGTTCGTGGCACCCCCTGGGAACGGAGATTTGGAATAAAGCTTCAGAAGGGAAAACTTTCTAAAGCTTCAGAAGGAAAAAAACTTTTTTTCCCCCTCCCCCCTCCTCCAATTTGGAGCGGATCGAGGGAAAGTGGACTCATTGCGCCCCAAAAGCTGATGCCGGTGGCTGAAGGTCTGGGGCCAGCGGGCAGGTGGGAAGTCTCCAGCACAGCCCTAGCCCACCCTAGCCCTCTACTTTCTGCAGTTAATTTAACAGGTACATATTAGATGTAAATCACTCCTTTTTTTTATTTTTTATTTTTCCTTGTTTCTCACATATTACAGGGCAAATTCTTTATGTGGTCGCCCAAAGGTGCAGCACAATAGGGAATTGTTTTATTAACCAGGGGGGATCATTAAATAGGAGCCTACCAGAGTAACGGCTTATCTGAAAAAAGGCTTTTTCTTTTTCTAAAATTCCCCTTTCCTCCCTTAGTCAAGATAGTCACAGCAGCCTGAAGAAAACAAAGCAAAGGCCCATTCCATGGGTTACCTATTACTGGCAGCTCTGGGAATACCCCACATATTTTCAGTTCAATCCCACGCCTCTAAATTCTCTGAGCTGTAACTACAAAGAGAGGGACCGGAGCCTCTTAAAAGCCTTGTTTGGGTAATCATCCAAGTAACACAAAAATAGGGAAGCTGAAACGAAACAACTTTCAGATTTCTTATCCTGCTGCCAGGGTAGATTTTAAGTACTCTGATTTTGGCATTATGAACCCAAACACATTAACTCGATAGAAGTCTTTCCTTTTGCTTTGAATCAGGTTATATATGCCACAAAGAGGGGATTTTCTTATACCTAAAGGAAGGGGAAAATTTTTTGGTCCCTAAGAGATGTTCAAGGCATATTTGGCATAAAAATCAAATCAGTGTAGAATTTCCTAGAGAGTAATTAATATTCAAATAACTATTTTGATTGGCAGAGGTAAAATGAAATAGCTTTATCTACAGAATAATATTCACTTTTCATTATGAAAAGAAATGGGAACTCTATGATATTTGTAGCTGTTTTTATTACTTCTGAATAGTCCTCTCACAATTTTAATTTATTCAAATATTAAAATACCATGTAAATTGATCCTCTTTTACTAGCAAATGCAAAATAATTTTCAACCAAAGATATGTAATGTGGGAACTGGGTCCCTCTACGCAAGTAAATCAAAATGCTTGTTACATTCATGTAGCTATGCAAAGAATTGTAGGAAAGACTCCAGCATAATAAGCAGACATCTTCCCCACAGCTGAGGGAGAAGAGAAGGCTTTCCGTCTATGCACTTTCACAATTAGGCTAACCAAAACCAGGAAGAAAGTAAGCGGGTGTGTGGTAAAGTCTTACAAAGTAATAAAGGAGAGAATCCTAAGAACGAGGAACATTGCTCTTTACTAAAAACCAGACCAAAGGACATTTAGTATACCATAAAGAAGTGAATATATGCTGTTTCACTTGGTATTCAATTAATCTGTAGAACCCAAACAAAAGTATCATAGGGGGCAAAAAAACTTACTGAGTTTATACAAATACATACACAAAACCATAAAAATACATGGATAGTTCTCTTCGTAACAGAAGGGACGTGAATTTCCATTCCTCAGCACATAAACCATTCTCTGAATAGAGTGGAAGTAGTAGCAAAACATTTCAGAGGGACAGGTTAATTTTGTAGGCAGTGTTGACACAACAGTTCAGTCAGCTTGCCCTTAAACTTCCAAAGTGCCTCAAACTATCTGTATCTGTATGTACATGTCCTTAGTTTTCTTTAAACTCCAGTTCTGATCTTCCAGGAATATTGGGCCAACATTCCAGACCAGGGCCCTGGCACTTCCCAGCATGCCACGTGGACATAAAAAGCAACTACCGCTCAAGTCTTGAGCATGATCACCTTCTAATCATGCTTTCTTCATGCAAAAATCTAAAAGGCAGATAGCTGGTAACATCCCATTTTTCACCCATGAGCTGTTAAGCTGAGCCAAATTTTCTCCGACACAATACCTTCCCCCTAGGAGAAGTAATGAATGAATGGCAGATAGTTCAGTTTGCAGGACTCTTTTTTTGAAAACACTACATAAAATACATATGTACTGAACTTGAGGTCATCAGAAAGATGTGTCAACAATTCACTCTGGTTTTTAAAGCAGAAGGAAAGGGAATTATAAACACTAGAGTATCACCTGCCACCTGGGTAAGCTAACTGAACAATAAATCTGGATGCAAATCTTGGGTGCTTGATCAGAAAGCTTAAGGTTAATAAATTGAAACGTTTCATTTGCCATCTTCCAAAGCAGCTCACACTGAGTGTTGTATACATCTCTTTCTTTGGCAAAAATACTGCAGCATAGCAATGCTTTAAAACCCAGCTTTAACCATATCAGTCTACAGGTATAGTTTCAAGTGAACTTCTTACATGCAACAAGGAGCGGGTGTGCTACTGCTCTCTCCTTCCCTTTCTTACCTCCCTTACCAACYGCTTGGTTCCAGTGCCTATCTTACACAGTCTCTGGGATCTCATCTGATCTCCTGGTAAGCTGACATAACTCATTCAAATTCCAAACCAGCAACAGAAGTTTGTTCCTTCTGTTTTGGGCTGATAGGTGAGGTGAGTTGGCTAACCTCGGGATCCGACAAGATCAGTCAGACAGTGTGATTTCCAGAGCTGATGCAAGGGAGGAGTTGAACTATAAGCAGGACTAAGAGAACAAAAGAGAGGAAGCAAAGTGAAAGGAGGATTTGGAAACGGGGAGGGAGCAAGACCTCCTCCTTTGGCTGTGTGGTAGGGCAGCTTGGCAGCTCAATGAAACCTATTCTCAGAGTGGGTTTACATGAAATGACTTCATCTAATCTAATGGCTTGCTGTCCTTAAAAGTGGGGAGGTCTCATTCCTCTCCCACCGGCCACAGACTCCTGACCCTTTCCTTGTGCCAGGTCTGGTTGTCAACAGGCTTTGTGCTCACACCATTCAACTTTTTAAATGGATGGAAACCTGACTTGACACAGGAAAGTAAATAAACAGCTTTTTGTTGAGCTAACTAGTTAAATTGGCTTATTGAGGTGTCAGACAATTGGCAGGACTGGCATGTGAGGAGAGAAACAGGACCATGTGGCCAAGAGTGTGGGCAGAGAGATGTGGGAGGAAGATGTCCTGTCTGAGCAGCTGGATTGGCTCAGCCACCTTGTGTAACTTCATTCTGGCTGCAGCAGTGAGCAGCTTAATGGAGGCAGCAAAAGCTACCTTAGGAACAGGATAAATTGCCCCATTCCTTGCTCTAGATTACTGTGGATAGGCTGCTTCTGATACGTTGGCTCCTTCATTTTGAATCATCATAAATATTTATGGCTGCTTTAAGTGCAGCCAGGTATATGAATACAAGACACTAGACTAAATGGTCCAACAGAATAAGAGGGAAAGGTCAGTGCTGGGATTATTACTAACTGGTTAAAAGGCAGGAAATAGGGTGATCCATCTTCAGAGAGGCTGTGGATTTGTGCTGCTCAATTTACTCACTTGAGAAAATTTGCAAAAGGGACTCAGAAGACTGGTGGCTGATGATAAACTGGCAGGTGAAGGTCATGTTGATGAGTGCAGAGTAATATACTGAGAAAAAAATCTAAACAAACCTTTAAATTAACTGTCACATCTCAGAAACATAATTTATTTGAGGCCTTTCACTCAAAGCCTTAGGTAAATGTTCTATACTGGTAAAACCAAAACCAAAGAAAAAAAAAAAAAGAGAGTTAACAATTAATAAGAAAGGAATACAGAATGAAGTGGAAAAGCTCATCATGCCACTGTAAACATTCATTCTGAGCCTACATTTTGAATACCCCAAAACACCATCTGAAAAAGGATGGAGGGGGGCCAGCAAATGGCAGCAAGAGTTTTAATATGCAGAACAGCTTAATATTTGAGGAGAAATTAAGTAGAGAGATAAGACTCTTGAGTCTGAAGAAAGGTGAATATCTGATTATTATAAGAGAGGTCTATAATAATCGATGTTATGGAGAAAATGAGTAAGAAACAGTTATTTCTCACAGTATAAATACAAAGGCCTGCTGAAAGAAATAATCAGACAGCAGAGTTAAGATAAAAACACACAAAAAAAAAATGTAAATAAATGACAGAACTGCCCTCTGACTGCAAATGTCAGAGAGAACGAAAGCATGAATGAGTCAAAAAAGAGATTAGGCAAAACCATGGACCATATGGCAAATAGAGGTCACAAAAATCACTGGGTTCTTGGGTCTTTATCACCTTGGTCCAGCTGTTTTCCAAACCTCTTTTTCTTTTCCCTTCCTTCCCCTACAGCTCACTAGCTACTGGCATGGCCCTAAGTACAGTAAACCTCACAGGTTACTTTTGACTTGCAGATTGGGTCCAGATGTAACATCACCTCAGCTGCTGTGACCTCTGTAAAGGACTTCCATGTAAGGATTTTCCTGTGCTTTAATACAGCAGTAAACAAAACACGCAGCTTGTCCCCCTGTGAGCAGATTTTTATTCAATATTGCAGATACAGAACTATTTCTTATATTCTACAAGCCCCAAGTATTCCTAAGCATACATCTCAAGGCAGGGAGCATCTCTCCAGATGTGAAGTCAAATTCTTTGTCTGTGCATGACTGTCCCAGTCAGCACATTCTTCATCCAGCCCCAAATCTCTTTCTCTCCCTGCTTTCTTTAGATACTGAGAAGATGTCCTGTGACTGAATTTACCATTTTTCCCATTTCCAACGCTTTCCTCCCTTATGTGTTCCCACTCTTTCTGTAATGGTGTAAATGTTTGTCAGTTAAGGTACTTGAAGGCTCTTCAATAAAGAGGCCGAAGCAAATTAAGTGAGCATCGAGGTATATGAAAGAACATCCTTCTCTCTATTGCAGGGACTATTAAATATAATGGTCCAAATAAGCTTTCAGCTCTGAAAGTCCTTGAATCGCTGATTACCTGATGCTGGGAGTAAAAAGACTACCTCATATTTGCCTTGCTTTTATACTCTTCCCTAAACATCTGCTAGTGCCCACTATCAGAGACAGGATATGATGCCAGCAAGGCATTTGGTGTGATCTAGTAGAGCAGCTCTTCTGTTAATGATTGCATGTAACATGACAATTACTGTTCTCCTTGTGTCTTTTCTCCGGCTCCCTAGCAGATCCCTTTTCTTCACTCTGCAATTTTGATCAAAATCTGTTAAAAGACTTGAACTAAATTCTCAGCTCCTACAGATTTGCACAGTAATCATAGAAACAGCAGACAGGGTTAAATGATCTATCTAACACCCTCCTTTACTTCTTTTTTTTAATCCTCTTATGAAACATATCATATAATTASTTTTCATAACAGTTTTTGCAGCATGCTGCAATAGTATTTTGTGGTTATATTCTTTGGTGTAAGTGTCTGAATTAGTAGCAGCTCTGACTATTGTGGCATCTAAGTCAAAGAGAGCAGTTTAGATAAACTGCTGTGTCCCAAACTGCCATACCTGGGTCACCAATAATTTGTGTAGAGGATTTATCGCAAAACCTGAAACTGATCCGAGCACACCTCCAGGAGCCTTAGCTCAAACTGCATCCATTGCGAAAGGCACATTGGAAACACACCAGGTACACCAAAGAAACTTCCTATTACTGGAAAGGTTTAGAAGTTGAAGAGAAGAGAGACAAAGAAAATAATTTTCCTCATTTAAAAATATGACAAAACTACTTTCTTGATACAAATATAATATAGGGTTCTAAATACCTTTAATAAAACTTTTTCTATATAGCAATTTTTCTTTCAAAAGACATATGCTAAATTTGCATAATGTACTGTGACCTACTCCCATGTTCTGAAAAAAGCTGCTTATGCTGCCTACATCCAAGGATAAGCAGTAACAGTCCTTGCAGCACTAAATGAGGAAAGATGAACATAGGATTTGTAGATAAGCAATTGACAGTATTATATTCAATGATTTGAAGACTTTTAAACACATAGAAAGCAAAGGAATACAGGAAGAATCTATGGAAACATTCTCAGAACAGTCCCCCTTACTTTAAACCTCCACCAATGATGCCCTCTACTACRTGATTAAAAAAGGGAGTATTAATTGTATGCCTTTTGGTCTGCAATGATAATGTCCCATTCATTGCATATTTCATGGTTTTCTGTGGTTTACGTTTAGCTAGGGATCTCCCAAGATCTTGGTTCACACAGTAGGAGAATAAATGGTTTCAAACCACAAACTGGAGAATAAAATTATTGTTCCTCCTCTTCCTATCCAAATTTTAATCATGTCAGCTTTAAGAAGGACAGGGACCATGTATCTACCAGACAGTCTCTGAGGTAAGGAGTCTTCATGCCCTATGTATACCTCTTTTTTTGAATGTTGTATTACCTCTTTTTTTGAACGTTGTATTTAAAATTGCTTCTTAACAGAGTGATACATTCTCACTGGAATTAAAGATAAACTGTTGACATGCTTATGGCCAGGTTTGATTCCTCAAATACACACATATACAGAGTTTATTTTGTTTTTGTGGCTGTATTTCAGAAGCCTGTTGCTCAACTGAGCTGGATCAATTGGTTCATTATTTAACTTTGGGTCACTGTTTCATATTTCAAAAGAGCAACTAATTTTTAGGGAATTTAAGTAGATTTTACAGTATTTAGAAGAACTGACCTTTGCAACTGAAAATTATTTTCAGAAAGAAACAAGCCTCTGAGTGTGCTCTTGTCTGCTGAATGAGAACATCTTTTAGAGACAAACATCTGAAACAAATGCCCCCTGGAGGTGTGCACTACTCCAGTCATTACAGAGGGAATTCTCATGTTCTTCTTTAATGCCAGTCCCTGAGATCCTGTCAGTACCTGCACCCATTAAGCCTATCACTTTTCAACTTTACACCAAAATACTTGATATTGTTTTCCTGATGTAYGCTTCCAGCATGCCTGTTCTCGTCTTCCTGCACGGAGAGAGAGATCCTCTCCAGATGTCGACTCACATGTGGGCCAGACACACATTAAGATACAAGCCCTCCTCTAGCCCCTTGCTAGATTCCAGCCATGCGTGGAAAATACTCAAACCCTACCTAAACAGCAGAATAACTCTATCCCTGCAGTCTATTTTCGTGAAGGACAGAAACAAATGTTTACACCCCCCTTACCCCCATCTCGTCTCATCTAAGGGAACATGGAAAGTATCACAGATAATTCCACAGTGGCAGAAAGCTGCTGTTTCATAATCTTATACTGGCACACTGCCAGTTCACGAATTACTTTTAAAGGAAATTAGGGTGTCATGAAGAATAAGAAATCTTCTAATACACAACATATGAAAATTCTAGGCTGAAGCAGCTTCTAAATCTTTCTCTCACTCCATTTCTTATTAAGAAAAAAATCAGCAGGGTAGGAATCTGCATATGATGTAATACCTGGAGACAATTAAATTCACATTTCTGTGTGCTTTTTTCGAAGCTTTTGCATTGGAGCCAGTGGGAGTTTTGTCTGATCAAGGCCTTCTTACACAAACGAACAACTGCAAATGTGTTAGGAAAGACTGATCTCTGGGACAGTGAATCACAAGTGTTTTGTCTCCTTTAGAAGAAAAAAAAAACCTCTTGAGACTGTTTGGTAATTCATATCCAAAAGAATTTCTTACTTTCATCCTAGCTGGAAAGCAGATTTATTGCACAGAACATTAACTTAAGAATAAATCTGGTGTTAACTTCAGAATAAAGCAATTCAAATAGGACCAATTTAAGACACAGAAATGAAAAAAAAAAAGATAAAACTGTATTGAGCTTACTCTCCAGATGGGGCAGAATATTTTATATTGTATTTTCTAGTGTCTTTGTCTATTTCAAATATAATAATACAATGAAAACTATCTGAGTCCTTCAGAAAGCTAAGACACAGTTGCTCTTTCACAGATTTAGCATTAGTTCTAATACGGAACATAGGTCTTTAATGAAAGGTTTAGGAGGATTTTATATGCCTGACTGTTTCTGACAGAGATGCCAGAGATGGCATTCCAGACCAGCTAATATCAGGAAGATTTTCAAAGGGTTGAAAGCCATGTGGGATACATGCTTGCATCTGACAGACCAAAAAGAAGCAGCAGGATGAGAGTTTACATAGCAGAGATATGTATGTCAAGATGCACATCTTCTCCTGAAGATGTTATCATGTATTGAACTGGGGTATAATTCCTCACAATGGAGGAGACTTGCCTCCTTGTAAAYGATTGCTCCTGTGAAACTCTTTTTGCCTCTTGGTCAAGTATATATATTTTTCCCAGCTAATTTGTTAAATATTATTTCAGCAAGAAAATTGCCCGAGGCCAAGGCACCTCAGCTTTAGAGGATAAAAGGAATGTACTCCACTGGTTTCTTCCCCATCCCGCTGGCTGCTAGTATCCTAATTCCTGAAGCAGTATAAAGGAAATATAGTTATCTAATAAAAAGGTAGAGGCTTTTCACTTAGCATTGCCTCAGTCCAAATCCACAAAGTTGTTTAGATAATTAACTCCCACTGATTTTAATATGTGTGGATACTTTTACTCTTTAAGCCTAGCTCCCTTATGCTAGAAGATGTAGCATTAGGGGGAAGACGGTCAGTCCCTGACTGTGGCTATGACTRTGCAGGCCTGTGTGTGATGGCTTGAAGGCCTTACTCAAAAAAAGATCTAACTGGTTGGGTGCATAAATCTGTGACCGGGACTRGTATACAATCAGCTACATAACCACAAAGGGTATGATCTGGCAAGAAACTGCTGCCATTGAATTATATATGCAAAAAGCGCAGGTTCAGCACTGCAAATATGAATGACATCTAGCTGCAGTGTGTGGTGGGGGGGGGTTGTTACGCATGGCAGAGAAGTGTCTTACTCTCTTCTCTCCTCCATATTGAAAATTACTGTTAGAAACATATATTGAATCTGACCCTAGTAGAAGGGCTGTGGGCTATGTTATGGTGGTGCTGGTGTCTGCACACTGTAAGCATTTCAAAACACGACTACAAGCCCTATACCATGAAAAGAAAATGTACAGGATCACCCAGCACAGGCTATCTGATGAAGTCAGTGTTATATCTGAACTACCTGTTATAAACAAATGTGTAAATAATAGCCAACTCCTTATCTCTAATGTTTATGTTTCTGATAAACTTTGGAGAGTGGTAAAGTTGGTCAGTGTTGTCCTGTGTTCTCTACTAAGGTCAGTAAGAGTTGAATATCTGAAAACCCATAAAGCGGGTTAATCAAATGCATCTGCATGAGGCATTGGTCCATGATACACATCCTTCTTCTGTGGCTTTAGACTGTAGGGAATAGGAGCTATCTATACTTGCTGTACCTGTGTAAGCCTGGCATAGATAACATGCCACACCTGCTAACTTTTTGAACTCCTTCACACCTTCTAACACCCCTTAGCTCTGTAGGAATGCTAACTAACATTATTCTTTCTGCATTAAGACCTCAGCTGGCTGTTCGCACAGCAGAGGGACCTCGTCTGTATAAACAAACCTTTTCCCTTTGGTGATATTAATTGAAATAGGGGCAGAGAGGTTCACTCCAATGCTTTACCTTGCTCGTAAAGATACGGCCCTATAGAGTGAGACCATTGCAACTACATCTCTGCAAAGCTATCCTTTAATTGTTAGCCCTAACAGTGAATATCAAGCTGTCCCTCCAGTTACCAGTGAATACAGCTGGAGTACTTGTTCATCCAGGAGAGACTGGGGACAATGACGAGCAAAGGAGGAAGAAACTCAAGTTTGTCTCTTTGCCCTCAATATTTATTCCTGATTTTCAAAAGTTTCAGTTTTACCTAAATCAACAATGTGAAATGTTACAGGGCACCACCAGGTAAATGTAATACTCTTCAAACCTACTTGTAATCTTTGACTGCTAACRTATTTTCAGTTGATGCCCAAAGTATTCCATCGGTATCTCACTAAAATCAAGAGTTGCAATCCAGGCCTCACTGTTTAAATCAACAATTCATGTTCTTCAGTGTGGGTACATGAAATTTACAGATACAGACAAGCTTAAGTTTTAGCATTTGAGTCATGCTACTCATCTTCTTAAAATTAGGCATGTATGGAGGTGTTTGCAGGATTGGGACTACATCATCGAGTGATTAGAAAACAGTCCCCTCTGGGTCTCAATTAAACATGGCTCCAGTAGCACAAATCAATGCACCAGGGGGGTGGTTTGAAGCTGAGATCATGTCTACAGCACAAGGCACGGCTGACATCACCGTGTTAATCTGGGGTGTGAGCGCTCTGTGCTTGCTGAATCCCCTAGTTTACCTGCAGTTATAACAGCACAACTGTTCTTTTGCCAGTCTAACATATTTCTGTTGGGAGGAAGAGGGAGGAGAGAGAGAGAGGAGTGAGTAAACCAAGGCTTGATGCCATTATGATATGGATGGCGATCACAGATGTGGAACTAGTGTCATAACACCTGTCCAGGAGGATGCACTGCTCTGGATAGTTTTGATAAGGGATAGAAGTAAAGACTGCAGCTCTTCAGCATTCCCCGTGATAAGCCTTACCAGCAAAAACAAGGCTGGTATAGGCTGCCACAGATGACAAACATTTTTTTTTTCGAGAGCAGTGTATATTTATAAGCTGTATTCTAGTTTAGACATGGCTATAGTTAATTAATGTTTGTAAAGCACTGAAATTGAAAGGTGGTATGCAAATACAAAATATTTTTGAGATGCAAAGCCTTATTTTATTTTTCAGAAAGGGTGCTTTCTTTCTTTGTCAGTTATGTTTTTGCTTATGTTGTAAATGATTGGTTGCCTGTGTTTGCTGTTGTAACATGTATTCTTATTACCACTTTGTCTGTCTTTATTGGGATGTCTGCTTTTCAATCTCCAAGGAATTTCTTAAATGCTATGCATGTAAATTTCAGTTCATAGATGTGCAAATTACATAGATGCTTTCCATCCCTCATAGGTAAAAAGGCTGGAAGTTGCAGAAGGGGTGTATACTTGGAATGTGCATGCTGGCACAGTACTGAAACCACAGCTCTTTGAATTTATATTTTGCTTCTGAGGATTACTCCTAAATAAAAAAAAAATTAGATTTAACAAAAATTTTTAAATGGTCTACTCATAAATGATCAAACCAAGCACCTTGTATATGAAGAATAAATTCAAAACTAGTGCTTCTGCCCTGCTTAATGAAATTTCTGAAAAAGGAAAAATAACTAACAAATTGAATAAGGGAAACACTTCTATGAAATGAGGCAGTGATTTTTAGCCTTTTCTTATGTTGCAGTAGAAGAACCATGGAAGACTGTCCATGACTCTTGAGGCTCCCTTTTATAAAAAAAAAAAAAAAAAAAAAAAAAAAGAAGAGGTTACTGGTTGTTAGATAACCTCTTAAGGACTCCTGGCAAAGAACCCGTATCTGGCCAAGGTGAAGGTCTCAGAACAACCTTATTGATTTACAGTAATATAACATGTTGCCTCTCTGCTGTGCACAGAGGAAATATTCCTCGGTATTTTTAACTCAAAATCTTTTCATGGCTGTATGATTCTAAATAACTAGTTAAAGTTAAATTGTCTCTTGGGTACAAGGAAACMGCATGATTATTTAAGAAATTTATGAAGGTGGCAGGAAAGACAAAATAGAATGATTTCAAGAGTGGAGTGTGGAGTCCAGTTCCTACTTATGTGACATAATTAAACCAGTGTAATATAACAGTGCATACTGCATGTCTTCAGTTACCATTTTCCAGGGAAAACTGAAGAATAATTGCAGACAAAAACTCAGTATCATGGGAAAAAGAGAGTCACCCCTCTGAATTCCGATCAATTTCATTTTGCTCTTTCAGGAATTGTGGATAAGTATTGTTATCTGATCTGTCCAACAGTAACACTATTAAAACAATAATTTTGCATCTTGTAACTATTTCATCTGTTTAACACAGAATTTCAAAGCATGATCACTCTGATGAACAGTGGATTACATGAATATGCAATCTTCAACAGTTATATCAGGCTTTTCACCCATGTCCATTGTATATATTATATCCTGAAACTTAAATTAAAATATTCATAGCTCACTGGAGAGAAATGAAAAATTGATTAACTTAAGTATTTGGGGAAAATGTGTAATCAGAGAAATGAGAACGATGCAGTCTGGCCTGGGAATGCATTGCTGAGAGGTGAAAGTAAGGAGGAGGTGCCCAAAGCATAACTCCCATGACACACTGTGGTGGCACTTCTAACTGCACTGTTTGCTTTCTCAGATAGGAGGATTCTAGTAAAAGCAAAAAAAAGGAAATGGAAATTAGGAGTAGGAGGGAAGATTGTTTTCTTATGGCCTTTTTTATMCAAAATGACTTTTCCTAAACAATTTCCAAACAGTTGCATATGTATATGACCAAAAGGTTCACATTTTAGTTGTTTTAACTGTGGGTGTGTAGATGAATACCTGCTGTATTTGCTTTATAGTAATGGAAATATAGAATCTGTTCTTTCATGAGAAGGGTTAGAGAATCTCAAAGTCCTGAAAATGTAACGGCTGTGCTTTAATGGAAAAAAAAAATTGAATTCAAAAGAAGAAATTATACTTCCGGTCATTCTGTTGAGATGATACTTTAAAATTTTCTGTGATTTGAGAATCATGATCCCCTGGGGTACTGAGAGGTTGTTGCTGTTTGAAACGTCAAAGCATCAAGAAAAAAAGCTCTGCCATGCATGTAGACCTCATAYGTAGAGGCTACACAGAATGCCACTTTCACAGTTTCAGACTCTGGAACTTTAAAACATAAAGAAAKAGCTCATTAGACATCCAAGAAGTTTCTGCTGATTTGCAGCTCCTTACAAAATGTGGCATAGATTTGCTGCATATTAAGAAATATTTCTGATTCAGATAATAATGTGATTGTTTATGTGTTTGGGTTTTTTCTACAGCAGTAAGTTCTTGAATATTAGTCAGTTGACTCCTCAAGGTTTCCTTAAAGCGCACAACCTAACAAATCTAAAAAATCGAGTCACAGAATGGCTAAAGGAGATTGGGTTTGAAGTAGAGAGGATGCTTAATGTTTTACTTGCTCAAGAATGATCCAGTGTGTTAAGCATCATCTCCTTTTTACTTTTGAATTTTTTTCTGATACCCTCTGCAGCACAGGTGATCTCCGGGATTTTCAGCAGTTGAAGACATCATCAATTTTTGAGCATCACTGTCTTGACCAAACAGGATAAAAACCCTAGTCATATTTTAAGCTCAGAGAAAGAGATGCTGAGAACTCACAATGCCTGGGAAATTCAGCTGCAGTGTCTGGCTATGCTTTATGCTTTAAATGTGCTTTGAATACTCTTCCCTGTCTGTCCTGTTGCTTTGCTTGAGTTTATTTTCCCTTGAGCTGACATGATAGAAATTGAGTCACCAGTTTTCTGCCCAGCATATTAACCTAAACTGCTGATAGCCAAACTGTTGTAGGGGCAAAGCAGCTTAATCACCACAACTAAATTCAAATTTGAGATTGTGAGTGAGCATCTTGAGCCAGTTTGCTGTATGAAATTTTGTCTTGCTGACCAATTCCTCTTCTAGTCTCCATACTTCTATAACTACCACAAGGTTTGGCTAAAAAACATAAAAAAAMCCCAACCCAAACCAAACCAAATTCTCAGACATTAATATGTTTAATGACAAGATTGAACAGCTTGAATTGCCTTCCATTCATTCTCACTGTGTTTATTTCTGTTCCCAAAGCATAAGACTGCTAACTGGGACATCGACTGTTCCTTATTATAGTTTCTAGTACCTTCTACGGCAGGATCATCAGCGGAATGGTTTTCTCCTTCTGTTTGGTGATTACAGCTTTTGTGTTTGGTGTCATCCATATGTTATGATGGTAGTTTCATGTTCCAGTGACAAAGTAAATAGAGGTTAATGTATCTGTTCTTTCATGAATCTGCCATTTGCCTGATTTTTTCGTTATCTTCAGATGCCTCACAGTTGTGAATGGAGCTGATTTATAGGCCTGGACAGGATGTTTAAATCACATGTTGAGGGCGAATAAAGATAAACTGAGTTTCCCAAGCTGACTGACACTAATGAATAGTTATAAATGTTTTCTTTAGCTGAGGAATATTTAAAAAGAAAGAGGGAGAGAAAGAGAGAGATCTGCAAAGAGGATTTTTTTTTTTTTTTCTTATAAAAGCTTCTCTGGAGCACATTTCTCATTAGGAGAAATGTGATATGAAGATGACTTGAGGTGAGGAAGTCAAGGTGATTTAGGGAATTAATTGTTGAAAGGGTTAAAATTCCTAGTATGCTATTTTTAATGGAGCAGTAGAAGCTACAGCTGTAGGAAAGAGGTAGAAAAAGTAAGTAAAGGAGCATCTGAGAAACAGAAGACAGTTCGGTTCTACTAATAAAAAAATATAATTGGTGGAGCTCAGTTGTGCCTGATCCAGGGGACTTGAAGATAATATGTCAAGAACATTCAACATGTTAAGAAAGCAAAGAAGATTTTTAACACTGAAGTTTCTGTATTGTCATTTTCCGGGGGAAAAAAAAAGGTGAAAACAGAGCAATGATAAAGAAGATTATGGCCCATAACATGCCATACATTCATCCTCTTGAAATCACTAATAATTAGTATCTCAGCATTAAAAAAAAAAAAAAAAAAAAAACAACCCCAAAAAAGAAAAGGCAACAAAGGCAACAATTAGGTGATCACAGATTTTAATGGCAGGAAAAATGGCAATTACTCTCTTCCTGAGGAAAAAATAATACTTCATTCCTGTAAATTCCAGTTACATAAGAATATGGGCAATTACACTATTGAAGAAATCTGTGACAGAGAGTAGGCACTAGAAAATATCTATGAAATATGATTCTCATTCATTCATAGAGCTTTCTGAACTGCAGAACACCCACAGAGCAAAATCAGCTGCAGATTGGTCTTTCTACATCATGGAAATAATAGAAAATAGGACTAGAGGGGAGTGTGAGTGGCTATCTAATCTAACCTCCGTGCTAAGGCAGAAGAGTGATAGCTGAAACTTTCTGGCAGACTAGCACAGCCCATACAATGTGATAAACGTGTTTTGRGGGGTTTGKTTGGTTGGTTGGTTGGTTTTAAATTCTATCTTAGTAGGACAGAAAGATGTGTTCCCAACTGTATGCAAAAATCCGTGTTCTTAAAACAGCTAATACCACCGTAATGCACTCAACCTTATTTCTGCGTGTATTTATTTGACCACCAAGCGAAACAACATTCAAATTTAAATTTTGTTGTGCTGCAAAAGTTGATTCAGGGAAGAAGGAATTCAGTTAATTAAACTTTTCTCACCATGTGTCCCTCGTGGCAGGATTTTGAAAATTCTGCGTGTTTTCTGTTTCTGCGGTATCTATTCAGTGGCATAGGTAGGCACAGAGGGTGCGAGAGGAAAGCAACACCCGTCACTGCTCTTTGCATTTTAAAGGAAACTTTCTGCARTGAGGAGAACATCCACGCTAGCAAAATCTACCATTCACGGAGTGCCTTCCTGCTATGCATGGCATGTGTATCTGTCCTGAAGTGTATTCACAGAGATCACAATGTTCCGCATTGTAGAATCTGCATTCAACAGATGGAGCATTTGTCTGTATCGGAGAAAAAAATCACAGTAAAAGCAGTAGCGCGGTGGAGGCTGATGCGAGTCATTTATATACATGACGCTTTACATTTATATACTCAGACGTTAAAGATTACCCTGCCCTACCCTCCACTCCGGGTCATTTCCGTGGTTTTTACGGCTCAGGAGTTGAGATCTATAAGGCAGAAGGAGCGCCCGGAACAGATAGCGGCGCCCGTGCAGGCAGGGAGGGCAGGGCGTGCGATGAAGAGACGGGGGCCCGCGCCCCCCGGCGCCGCCCGCTGCCACCGCGCCCCCTCCCGCGGCAGTGCGCGCCCGCTCCGTGCCCGCCGCCGCGCTGCCTCCCGCCTCGGGTCCCCTGCGTGTGTTACTGGGTCTTGAGCTCTGGGTCCTGTTCACGGAGCCTGTCCTTAGGTCGTTGAGGAAAGGTATCTATTGTAAAAATCAACCGGGAAAAGTACATCTTAAGAGAAATGTCTCTTCGGAGCGCTTGCTCGCTTGAAGCCGTAGCTGTTGGCTTACGGCATGCACTCTTCGGCAGTAATAGGAAGTCTCACCGTGTCGGGTATTAGAATTTTTTGCGCATCTATGAAAAATCTTTATCAAGTGACTTTCCCGTTATCTTTCTCCATTGTTCTCACAGACTCTTTTTTTTTTTTTTTCCCCCTGCTACCCATGCCCGATGTAACACCCATGCCCAGGGTCATACCCCTGCCCGTGCCCGATGTCACACACCCCCCACCCATCCCCGGTTTAATACCCCTCTCCCTGCCCGGTGGCACACCCCTGCCCGTGAGCGGTGTGCGGTTCTCTCCCCGTTTTTTTCCGTCGCTTTAGGGAAAGGTAAAGGAGGTGATAGACAAAGCACATCAGACGGCGACCGGACGAGGACCGCGGGCGCTACGCGCGGTGCTCACGCTTAGGCGCGGCCGTTTCCCGCCCCTGACCCAGCGCACAGCACGCGCCAGGGGGCCCAGCAACTGCGGTGACTTTTTTTTTTTCCTAAATAATAAAAAAAAATATTATTTCGGGGCTTTTCCAGATCAGAGAATAGTTCCGTTTCGGGAAGAACCCGCTCCAGCCGCGCCCCGCGGCGCTGGGTGCGGGGGTTCGCTGCGCGCCCCGTGCGCGCCCCGCAGGGCTCCGTATGCGTCAGGCGGCGAGTGGCGTCAGCGCTGGCGGGCGCGGAGCGGCGGGGAGGGGGCAGCGGGAGCGGGGGGGATGGGTGGAGGGGGAGGAGGGAGGGCGCTTCATCAGGAGGCGATGGCGGCACCGCCGTGACATCACCCCGCGGCTTATATAGTTGGGGAAGGGTCCGGGTCCCCCGTCTGGTGCCTGCAGCTGCCCGCCAGCGCGCGTGCTGAGGGCGCGGAGCGGCGCGGAGCGGCGGGGCTCTCTCTCTCTGTCTGTCTGTCTCTCTCTCCGTCTCTCCCCAGGATTTATGGACTTTACTTTCTAGAGGGCGGCGCGGCAAGGATGAGAGCCCAGCTGGTGTGCGTGGTGCTGCTGGCCTTGGCCTCCTGCAGCCTCTGCTCAGGTAAGCCCCCGCCGGCGCCCCGCACCGCCCTCGCCCGGGAGCTTTGCGCTCCCCGCCGTCCCCCGAAGTCTCTCTGACCGGTGGGCACGGAGCCGCTCCCGGAGTCTTGAGAGGGACCTAAAGAAAGGAGGCGAAGTCGCTTCGGGCTGCCGCGGCTGTACCCAGTGGGCGCCGAGGAGCTGGCCCTGATAACGGGCTCCGGACAGCATCATCTTATCTGTCACTCCCATAACTTTCTCTCCTGATATAAACCATTCCTCCTCACCCCATCCATGCCGTGGCAGTTAGCGTAGGCTAGTCATTGGAAATGCACGTCGGTGTAGACCATCTGCTTGATTATGCTGCCTCATTTGTGATTTATTGAATACCATGTATGTCCAAACTATCATAGAATTTATAATTTCTGCAACTCATATGAATAGGTGCCATAATGCAAGTCAACATGAATATATATGTTCTTTAGTCACTTTTTAGTGACAGAAATACAATTTTAGTATTCTGGGGAAAAAATTGCTAGCAACTGATCTGAAATTATGACAAAAAATGCTGAATCAGATGCCGATTAGGAGGGTTAGTGCATACAATAGGAAGGTTAAGTGCATTTCTACTCCACAGGTGATTGCTTTAGAAACCTCGAAAAAGAGGACCATATATTAAAATGCATTGCCTGCTCCTTTGGAAAATGACACAGCTAAGTGTGTGTCATTTATGCCCCAAGTTTATGACCAAAAATAGGTACGGTGGCGATTTAACAGGTGTACACACACAGACATGAAGCAGAATAGGCTTCAAAATCCAATCTTAACTAACTTGCAAATTACTTTAATTTTTAACTCTGCAAAATTTAAAGAGTAAATTTACAAGTGGCTTCATTTTTCAGCTTCGGTATTCAGGAGGACTCAGAATTCCTAATTCTCACTTTAGATGAAAGTTTCCAATTTGTATTCCCCTGCAGAAGAAAAATRTAACACATGTAATACCTGCATTTTATCACAGTTTAAACATAATCATTCTGTGTATTATAGAGAACTGCTGATCTCAGTGACAAGGCTTAATACTTATTATTTTCTTCCCATATATTTGAAGCTTTTTAAACAAATACTCGACTAGCATTTTCAGTGAGGGGGTTTCAAATTCAACTATTTGTAGAGCCTGAATGAAAGCCCACTAGTAAAAAATTTCAGTGGCAATTAAAATAGGCTCATAAAAAACCCAGAAACAATATTGTATGTGTAACTGACCTCATGCTTTATTTGCCTGAAAATTTGAAATTATCTTTAAATGAGAAATGCCATGGAGAAGCTTGTGTGGAGGGGCCAAATCAGTTTTAACTAATATGAACCATTATGTCATAAAGAAAATGATCATTCGTTTTAATTTTCTTTTGAAAATGTTTGCCCTCAGGGGAAAGCGTGTACCTCTAGAATTTAACTATTCCTGTAGAATGTGAATATATGAATAGAAGCTATGTTTCTTGTCAATAAGAAGTGAATCAAGAGGACATCAAACTGTGTGAATTTCCCTCTGATTTGAACAATAATGTGTAACCAGACTTTTTATACATTGCTCTCTGAGAGCCTGCTCTTTTTATGCTTTTACTCCTCATCTATCTCTTTCACTCCTGAATTACCTGGACATGTTCCCTTCCCTTCTTCCAAGCCTGGCTTTATTCTTCACTCGAGGAATCTTGACCAGCCTCCTAAATAATGTCCTCCAGACTTCTTTTCTCAATCAAAATGTTTCTTAATAACTACCTATATTCCACGTCTGCAACTATCTTCCAGCCTCGATGGTGTGGAAGCTATCTTCCATCCTCTATAGAATATAAAAACCAGATGCTAACCGGACACAAGTCCTTTCATTGTCCTCAGATGGTATGACCCAGGACACCACAAATCATGATGCTGTCACACGTGTGCCACTCACCCATTCACAGGAGCTGCTGCTATCCTTAGTAGAAATTCAGCTGAGGTGATCTTGTGCTGCCGGCAGAACTTTGGCTAATGGTAAAGTGCTTAAGAAATTAGGTAACTCTGACAACCGGTAGTGCTGAAGGGGCTGAAAGACATTAGGTTGGAGATTAGTTGCTAGTGACTTGTTGTAATACTGATCTACAAACCAGTCTTAATATTTTCCGTAACAACTTCAATGCAAAAAGTAAGAATGAATGAATGTAGTGTGCTGGTGATGCAAAGGTGAACAGGAGCATCACTACAGAGGAAGATTGGCATAACACACAGAAGTTTTTGATGACCTGAATAACAGAAATGAGAAGCAGTGCAACAGTACAAAATGCAATAGCTTAGGAAATAATAGAAGTTCCTATTAAAAGCTCCTTTTAACAGAAGCACAGCTGTTGGAAATGTCTGAGGAGATAAAAGACTTGGTCATATTATCTGACCTAATTCTTTTTATGAGATACTAAAGTTTTTCAGCCATGAAAGACAAACAAAATTAAAAAATGYGTAAGAGAGCTACTTCCTGTAGCTAATGGTAAGCATTGAGGTAGTTAAGTAGTGAGGCTTCTGATACAAACTGTACTATGCTGTGCTGTCTTGAGATCACATCAGGCACAGAGGAGGGCCACTCTGATATCAGAGTTGGGGAATACAAGGCTATTACAAGAAAGGAGAATAGATGACAGTCTTAATAGCTCTGGGCACAGCCTTTCAGTGAAGTATTTATGGGAATGGTTTATGTCTGAAAGGCACAGTGATCTTGCATTTGATTGCTAATCACCATGTAAGCACACCCTAAAAATCTAAGCTGGGAAGGGCTGTGATTGCTTTCAAAAAATACATGATTTGGGTAAATATTGCAAATAGAAAGGTATCATTTATAGTGAAGGAATTTATATACAAACCATTAATAAATTTGTAATTAGAAATACATTAGGCTTGAAATTAGAAGAAGGTGAATAACCATTGGTAGTTTGGAAGAATTCCCCGAAGAAGAAACACAGTAGTGGTGGTGGTGGTGGTATCTTGTTATTAAGATTGAACATGATCGATTTTTAAGAGCATTATAATGGTTAGCTTCCTGTGCTAGCAGAAATCTGTGACAAATTAGCACATATTTGTCTAAGAGGTCCCTTACAGTCTCATGTTCTTTGAAAAATAGTGACACAACATGGCGATGATCCCTGAAATGAAGGCATAGGCAGAATCTATCCACAGATTCTGTGGTAGGGTGTTAAATGCCAACAGCATTGATCATTTTAATGRAAGTGAGATATGACATATGAATATGGAATAGAGTTTTGGTTTCGTTTGGTTTTAAATGTAAGTAAGCTTATTGTTTGGCTTTGGACTGCTGGTATTCCAGGGAGGCTAAAAGCCACGTGGAACTCTGTTTTGCTTGAAGACTTAACTGATTTCTGTATGTATCTCATCTTTGAGCTGTGATTGTTGCTACATTTTCAAGGCACCAGATCTTCCTTGTGATTCTGTACAGCACAAAGCAGAAAAGTTTGTGGCTGTTTTCTCTTTCTACAGCAATTTTTACCCTATTCACCAAATCACAGGTCTTGCAAGTCTGCTGAGCTATAAAAGGTCAATTAAACTAGTAAAGAAAATCCGAAGACTTTCAGTCAGAATACTTTCTTTTGGTATATGCATTGTCAAGAGCTTGTATCACAAACTGGGCAAGCTCAATTCCCTCATATCAGTAAAAATATTCTTAATTTAACCAAGAATAATCAAGACTAAATGTTGTCAATTAATCATAACTGCCATTCACCTAAATATTTAGCTGCTACTTAAATAAATATTATTTGAAAATAAATATCCAAAATCTTCTTTCAAAGTAAGCAGAGATGACTAATAGTGATTATGAAAATCATACTGATTTTGAATGAAGAATATTGCAGGAGTTTTGTTTACTGAAAGAGCTGCAGATTAGTGGACCTGTCTACCAGTGAACTGAGATTAATGAATCATTTCATTCACTCGAATAAACTTGATCATGCTTTAAAAAGGTAGTGAGTATCCATTTTAACATAATGTTGCTGTTACCTGAAGACTCCTCACAGTCCCTCTAGATGACTTTGCTGTGTTTTTATCTAAAAGTTGTTTGTTTGGGTTTTGTTTATTTGTTTTTCAAAATTCATTGATACATCTAAATTCTGTATGCTGAATTGAAATGTCAATGATTTATGATGAAATAATAAACATATGTTTCTGGTTTATTCCTAGATTCAGAAGAGGAAATGAAAGCGTTAGAAGCAGATTTATTGACCAATATGTACACATCAAAGGTAATTATTTTTCCTCTTTTAGGTGACGGGTAGGGAGCAAATGAATTCTCATTACAAACCCAGAAGTCTTTGCACAAAGTAATAACCTATGGTCTAGACCGAAAAGTTCAGTGCTAGACATTACTTTGGTCCAAGATTTTCTCCACTTCAAAGGAAATTTAGAGGTGTTGATGTGACACACTAAAAGTGCTCCTCACTCGTAACACTGGTACTTTTCATTAAACTGTCAAAACTGTGTCATGTGCAGAGATGTAAATTTATATGAGGAAATGTGTTTCCAATAGGATTATGCCTGATGAAAGCTAAATTAACCTTGAGTCAAATCCGTAAGTGCTATTTTTATGCAGAACTTTTCCCATATGCATATAAAATTAAGACAGTCATAAAGCAAAAACTGTTAGTACATATGCTGATTTTGGTTTAGGAATTCAATCATAGTGTTAGTACAGGAACATGGGGACATGACTGTGAAAATATTAATCTGATAAATGACATTTCCTTGACATGTTGCCAGACTGTGAGCGATGTACATGTTATTTAATACAAATAGACAAAAATTCAGTTCCAAGGTCATACTGACAAGGTGAAGCACCAAGTGTTGCACATATGTATTGAACAGGCTGATAGACACTTTCTCAACACTGCTATTTTCCACGAATGATCTAAGAAATACATATGTCTAATATTTCTTCAGCAACATATTAAAGAACAAACCCTGAAACAAGTGCCATGGGTGTAAGGTTGAATGTTTTAATTCTTTGTTCTAATGAAGTTCAAGTGGTGCTTAAATTCAATGGAAAATAAAATGAGAAATGAAAAATTTACCCAAAAAAAGAATTTCATAAGCCAATGACTAGTTGAAGGTTAAGGACAAAACCTGCCTGGAAGACTTCTGTATTTACTGTATTTGCTTATATGTGAGCCTTTTCACAGGATCCTTTGAATAGACTAGAATAAGAAATGAGGCCAGAAAATACATTGTTTTGATCTGGTCTGGCAGTTCTTAGGTTCCCATGATCTTTACTGGCATGGTAATTAAACTTAGATGCCAAATAAACCTGTTTGCCACTCGCTTCTCTAAGGTACAGAAAGATTTGATAGATATTCTTTTCCTGAGACAAATTTAAATGCAGGAGACTGACAAAAATAGTTCCTTCTCTGTGTGGCAAAGCATAATATGCCCTGGGAGGAAACACTGCAGCTATTGGTATTTCTGCTGCTGGCTTTAGTGGAACTGTCAACCTAACTTCCACTTCCATCTTTTCCTCCCTCTCAGCACAGAGCACAATCTCAGGTAACTAAAAATACACAAATATAGTGCACCAATTGATAATGTAATGATGTTTGCCATAATACTCTTCTATGTTGTTTTACATCTTGTAGCTTGCTATTCAATTTCCTTACGGTATATACCATAAGTCAAGTGACACCTGAAGTTGACAGAAGCATAGATGCATGGTGGAGACATTGCTTTAGTTCTACATTATACTGCCTTAAATCACCATCTAAAATTCATTAGTTCAATATATATTGTCTCTTGACATCAAAGTAAGGCATGGTGGAACCACTAAAAAGTGTGCATAAATGCTTCTACAAGAGGCATACCACTATTCTATTCATTACTGAAATGACAAATTCTTTTTTTTTTTTTTTTTGGTCCTCAGCTAGCTTTTAACTCTCATTAGAACAAAGATACAGTTCTGATGTGAGAGACAAATTTGAGGATGGTATGTGTAATAACTGTCTTGTATTGTGCCTGAGATCTTGTTCCAGCTGAGGGCAATTACTGTTAAATTACATTAACTGTCTTTGACACTGACTTGGTAATAAGCAGCAAGGGAAATCCAGACAATTTAAATAGCATTAGGATGGGAAAAAAAAGAAAAAAATTGCTTATGAAAGCTCAGATCTAAAAATGCAGCAAAGGGGATTATCACTTGTGGTTCTAGTATTTGACAGAAAAAAATCTTCCTAAGTAGGCACTTCTGAAGTATCCTATCAAGACTACAGCTAGGGTTTAAGCACACACCTTTTGCAACATTCAGTAGTCTATCCAATATTATGGAAAGATTTATCATATGCTTTTGACTTCACCCACTGCTGTCCAGTGTCTACTGGCCCTTTTCAAACGTCTCTTTAAAGTCATCTATATGCTGAATCACTCTCCCTCTTTAAAGAAGTATATCGATGCTTATTACAACCTGTCTTCAACATTTAATACAGTTTATCACCCTTCCCTGCTGTTACATCTCAAAGAAGATACAGGGATCAAACAAGTCCCTAAAATGCTTTATCTGTCTTTCCTCTAAGGTAAAATCCAAAGAGCCATTTGGAAGATCTGGTAAGACAACACAACCTGAAGTGTGACAAATACGCGGACAGTTATCTGCTGTCTTCCTTTTGTATCAAATAGATAGCTCTATTCCCAGCTTCCTAAATGCTTGCCTGAAACCACCACTTGCATGAAGAATGTCCTGAACTCAAACGAGATTGAGATGATGTTAGTTAAAGAAAAAAAAAAAAAGAAAAAAAAAAGTGTTTGAATATATCATCACTAGAATATACTCCACCTTTGGGATCTCCACTCACATTATTTTTCAGAAGTCTTGGACCCTCTGAGCTTCTTAGTGTTCTAGGATGCCTATTGCTGGCTGTATGTGCCCAGACAGTTTAGCTTCCTTGTCTGAGGCAGATGAGGTTAGAGCTGCCTAGGAGTTACTGACTTCCTGACTCAGTCATCACATAAAAATTCATTACATTTACAGGYATTAGTATACACCATGGAAGAACTTCTGCTGTAACAGAACTCAATACCATATCTGCTTAAAGGCAGAGAGTATTTTTATTATTTCTATGGCTACATTCTGAACAAAATTCAACTACTATTCCAAAAAGGAACCATAGAGATCCTACATTACCTTGGGTTTTACTTGGTTATGAATTTGTTTTTCATCTGCTTTCACTAGATAAAGATAAGAATATAAAAAGCAGAGAACTGAACTTTCTTTTTCTAAAAAAAAAATAGCATTTGGGAGGTATGCATTATAACATAAGTATCTTAAACTGTCAGGGGTATCATTCAACCAGAAATGGAGAGAAAAAGATATAAGTTATAACTTGGGATTCTCTTTAATCTTTCATAGGACAAGCCTATTGTCAAAGAAGGAAACATTCTCAAGCTCATTTCAGTTTCTTAGTTGATTTAAAATTCTCTTTCAAGATATATGAGGTGTGGGAAACAATATATCTGAAACCTTATCTCAGAAACATGTTCAACAATGGAAATGCATACATCATATTCAGTTCAGCATTAATAACTTCTAAGTTCTGATTCGTACTGCAGTCTCTTTTGTTCCTTCAGATCAGTCTCAGATATTTTTCAAGCTAATCTTAAAAAATTAGTTCCATCTTGGCAGATACGGGTTCCTTGATCTCTTGTGTAGGTGTTTTCCAAAATATGTCTTGAGCAACTGTACTTGGTATTGCTTAGACCTGTGTGGAAAACATACCACACATTCGAAATGTACCTGAACATTTGGGTTATTGTCATCTTAAACTCTGTTTTCACATACTCTTTTAGGATAACTGCCTCAGAGATTTCCCATAACTTATAAAACAAATCTGTCTAATTGTAATGCTTGCTGTAATGGTGGAGTAGAAAAGTAACATGACTGCTCTGTTCAGTGACTGGACATGACCCGGAGAGCTCCATGTTCAGTTAAAAAAAATATTTCACTCTTGACTGAAGTTCTTAATGCTTTATAGTCTCATTCTGTGAGCTGGCAGCAGTGGAAGTCAGAAGCAGGTGTACCCAAGTAAAAATACTTTGAGGTGATATAGGCATGGTATTAATGGGAATTAGACTCCCTTAACAAACTAAGTATGCTTGTAGACAGCGCTGCAAATTTTTTTCCCCTAACCTCGTAAGTAGCAGCTAAGACCAATTTCACCTAATGAAGTCTGCTATTTAAGTATTTTACTAATATACAGAAGAAAGTTCCTTTAAACATAGACATGTGTCAGGCTAACATAAAGTAGTAACTTTAGATCAAAAAGATTTTATAAATTATGCAAGAAGGCATAACAAATTTCCCTATCCTTTCCTCTTCTCTTCTGTTCCCATCCACTGGAATATTTTTGTTGTTTTTTTTTTTTTTAACTCGGAACTCTCACTTGCTCACGTAGCACTGCCCCTAGATTTTAGTCTTTATTGCAAATTAGCTATTGTAGTGCTAGCTCACATTTCTTTCATATATCCAGGAGAGAGAATTGCACTGTAAAAGCCTCCTCATTTGTCATGGAAAGCTCCATATTTTTATATTGCACAAATATTTTAAAACAGACCAAAGAAGATTTTGAAATAGCAGTGGACATTTGCTCTTTTTGCTAGTTTAACTTCTGTTAATTAAATTATACATTCTGCAAAAAGTTTAATTTTTGTTTTGAACTTGTCATATCTTTTCAAATAATTCAACAGACAAACTAGGGCACCTAGATGGGACAACAGATAAGCTCAAAGTAGACAATGCAGTACCAATTTCAAGCTTCTGAATAAGATTTGAGATTTGTTTTTTTCTTAGCCTCAAAACAAAATACTCTTTTTTTTCTTCTGAGCCCTGCCACAAATCTGAGAACACATAGTGGTTTTATTAAAGGGCTAAATTATTATAATTTTGAGAGGCACGCATGTATCAGATGTATATTGGAGTAATGATTATGGCCAAAAGGGAATTTTTTTGTAACTTTTGTAACTAATGCTAATAGTAATGCCAGCTTTTCTTGTTTCTTCCTCACTCCTCTCCATTTCTTTCTTTTCCCTCAAAAAATAGTAGTGTGGTGAATATGCATAAATCTTGCATACAATGCCCCTTTGTTAGGAAGGTGCTTTAAAGAAACGAGATTATGTGATCACCTAATGTTCAACTAGGTAAGCACTGCATCCACACTCTTAATTAATGCTGTCAGTATGTAAAAGGCAGTGTCTGTGTTAATGTAATACCTATATTTAACTTTGTACATCCAGGAAAAGAAGCACCTATATTTCAGTTCATAGGTAAAGTGTAATCCTAATGTGCACAGCAAAGAAGCCCTTGCCAGTAATAAATAGGAATTTGGCTTTTGATTGGAGATCGCTGTGTCACCAGTGCTAGTTTAAGGTAACTAATTTCTATACTCACCACTAAAAGGAATACAATTTGAAAGAAATAATTAATAGTGGGAGAACCAAGAACACATCAAAGACATGAAAAACAGTGAATGAGGTAGGAATTACGTTTTTCACTTACTTTTTTCCGTTGATAATCAAAACTAAAGAAGATTACTGCCACAACTGCTTGGAAAGAACAGTACCAGTAGAAAAGTAAAAATTATTTTTCTCAACATTTTTTAGAAGGGTTTAAAAGTTAAATAGCTCCTAAATAATGCAAGATACTGGAGCAATTTGAGCAAAATTTGAGACAAACCATGGTGAAATTTCTCTATTCCTGTCTTTCTGTAACATCTCTGAACAGGTCCATTATGGACCACCTAAATACAGTTGGTCTGAGTTTTTCGGGTCAGTTACCAAATCAGGAATACATTGTTCGCACAGCTCTGTTTCATCTTTGCTCCATCTTACATCTAAGCCTGTAGACCTTCGATTCACATCTCCCAGGCTCATGACTCTCCAGCATCCAAAACTCCTGGGGCTTACAGATTCCATAACTTCAGACCCAGCCTCATCAGACAAGTTGCCCTGAAGCAAGGACTCTGTTCCTTTTCTCAGGGAATTTTGAAATGACTGGTATTTGTTCTGAACTGGGGAGGAGCGTCTAGTTAACCACAGGCATCCACCTAGGATTCCAGTACTGGGAATTTATCCAGTGGGTTTGACTCATTGTCCTGATTTACACCTGTGAATTTATATTATATTAATTTCCATCTGTGTTTTTGTTTGCACCTGTGCAGAATGACTATGAAATGCTACCATTCTGGTTTGGTAGCAGTTTAGTTTTTCATCGTGTATATCTACCTGGGGGGTAAGGCTGTGGGGAAGCAGACTTGGTGTGTTTAATAAATGAGTTGTCCTAATTTCAGCACTCTCTAATTATTGTCTAAAATTTGAGCAGATGAAGAGTACTTCAAACGCACAAACTTATTCCTACCAAAATGTTTGAATGTCACACTTTATTACTAAAAAACAAAAAACTGCAACATGTTAAATAGTGGGTATTTGTATTTTCAGATTAACAGAGCAAAACTTCCTTACTGGAAAATGACCCTGCTAAATGTCTGCAATCTCGTCAACAACATAAACAACCAAATGGGGGAAACAGTAGAGGTAGATCAAGAGGATCTCATTTCAGGAAGACAGTTTCCTGCTGCTCTGGATGGCCTCAGCTTGGAAGCAATGCTGACAGTGTATCAACTCCAAAAAGTTTGCCACAGCAGAGCCTTTCAGCATTGGGAGGTAAAACAAACTGTCACAAATGCATGGTTCAACTGCTATTAAACTCCTAGGCTCTGTTTGTAGTGATGTTTTAAAATCCATATCCATGTGACCCCCATCACATTGTCTGAGCTTTCCTTCCCTTTTTTATATTCTCTAATACCTCTAATATGCCTCTTATTGAAAGACTTGTGAATTAATGTAGTTTCTGGCAAGCTGAGTGTCTGTTTTTTTTAACGATCCATGGATAAATGAGTACTATTCTTAACTACATACTTTATCCACTCTTTGCAGCCATTTCAAGGAGACAGACAAACACATGAAAGTGAGCTTTATGCCAGAACACAAAATTGATATCTGCTTAACAGACATGAAGTTACTGCAGATTTATTGAGGCATAACTAAATGTAGGCAGAGTTTCTGAAAACCCTTTTAAGGCCCTAAGGCAAACTGGATTCAAAATGCATGGACATGTACCCATGTGTACGTGTAATTTTACCAGGTACTCTGGGCTTCTTACCATTGCTAGGAAACCGATAGCAAGGGAACTCCTGCTTTTCGCTTCCCCACRCCTAAAGAGGGCCCTGGAAGTTGACACTGTGATTGTATGAGGATTGCTGCTCTTAAATAGTGATTGTTTATAGTCCATTTGTGTTATTTATCTTAGTGTAATGATCACAGAGGTACACTGGGCACAATCCACTTGCGTTGTTATATATTACACTAAAAGCTGCTTTGCATAGCGAAAAAAGGTATCTCAGTGTCACTACCTACTTTCTGGTAAACCCAATTTCTTCAGCCATCACAGGTTCATGGACAGTCTGAATCTTGATCCTCTTTTGTTTGCTGAATCACAGCTCTGAATTTGCAGACTTATTCTCAATCCTTCATATTAGCTGGGATGGTCCATAAAAAAAGACTGCAACATCTTTGAGAACCAGAGTTTTCTGTGACTCTCTTCATCAGTACATTTATTGCTGAAAAGGAGCTACCATAGAACTGACTACCTGCAATACCCCATATGACTTAATCACAGTTCCTTACTTTGCAGTTGCATCACCTCTTGTGGTGGTTGGGAATCATCACTCCTAACTACTGCATGTGAAATTGAAAAAAAGTATTCCTCTCTCAGCTTAGGAACACACTTATGCAGTACAGAGGTTTATAAAACACAATAAAAGAAGGGATAYGGCCAGAGGGAGAAGGATTGAAGAAGGCTTGAAATAAACAATTTATGTAATGAGATAAGTTCTTGTGATCTTATTCATCCAGGATAGACTGCAAAGTCTGTTGAAAGAGAGTCTTTCCATTCATTTCAATAGAATTTAGATGAGCACTCATTTATTAAGTAATTAAGTGAGTAACAGAGTTTGATTGCTTAGGGAAATACTGAGGTGAATATAAAAATGTTTTCAGTTTAATGCCTTTCAGCCAGACAGTAGGACTGTACTTGACCATGGAAGAACGTGGTGAGAGAATGGATGAAATCTTAACAGATAAAGCAAGAACCAATCTGAACTTTAAAAACTCCAAGTAAAACTGAAAACACAGTTATATAAGAAATTTTGATTGACAAAATTTTGGCTTTCTTGTGCTTTATTTAATTTCTTACTTATTTATTACACATTTTGATTTTTCAGCTGTAGGAAGTTGCAGATAAAAATAGTGCTCAAAAGCTGAAACCAGCAAGCAGTGGGCGTTTTAGGAGGTGTTTAGCCTAAATGAGTGATTACAGAGTGACAATCATTAGGAAGTTTTCAGTCAGTTTGAGTTTTAGTCCAAGGAGGACATACCAGCTTTTCTCTCTAGTCAAAACCAATGATCTCATTTGTTTCAGTGGAATTTAAATATCACCTCTGTAGGATTCAGCTGATCTTTAGCCTGATGTTAGTTTTGTGTCTTGAGTTTTGGGCTTTTTTTTTCTTCCTTTTTTTTTTTTTTCCAAAGCCTGCAACTGTTAGGGTAAAGATTTTTCTTGGTGGCAGATGTTAAAATAAAGTTTCATAAAACTTTCTAGGAATTGATAATATTCATTACCAAAAAAAGCTAGTAACACTGTGTCTCTTCTTGCATCCTACAGTTACTTCAGCAAGATGCTTTTGATCTAGAGAACTCAAGCCAAGACAAGGAAATAATGAAAAGAAAAAATCCTTATATTCTGAAACGGCAGCTACATGTGAACAAAGCTAGAAGACCATACATACTCAAGAGAAGTTCATATTACTGATGCAGCAGAAGAAAACAATGTATATTTAGTTTATAGGTAACTGTGCATTATGGTTATCTTATTTAAATCTAAAATCATACTTGTGTGAAAATATACTACGGAAAATCATCAAGATGATAACATAACTGTGTCTTTTTTGCAATTGCTGTTTCTTGATTGTGATGTTTTCCTACTTGAGATTAATTGGACCAATACATTTGCAAATAAATCTAGTTTCTAAGCATGATGTATTGTACAAAACTGAGATTTCAACATATTTCCAATAATATTGTAGTCTTTTCCTATTTTATAAAGCACACCGACATACACCAAGTAAATTGATATTGTCCATAAACCCTACTGAGAATCTTACAATTTCTTAATGCAACACCTCAAACATATATGTGCTTGCAAATTTTTGTATACTAGTCAGAACTGCCACAATATTTTATATATTGGCCAGTTTAATTTATTAGGGAATAGGTCTAAGGAAGGAAGGAAATACTATCAGCAAACTGTTAAATGGCAATTTCAAAATTCATTTTTTAAATAGACTGCTTGTAAATGAATTTTAAGTTCTTGACTCCTAACTTGCCACTGAAGAGTCATAATTTGAGAAAATACATAAATGAGACTTTAACAAAGTATGCTAATGAGAACAAACCCAGATGTGCTTCAAAGTCTCGTGTATCACCAACTAAATAAGGAAAACCATTTATTAAATCAGTAAAAGAATTTACAGTGTTTACCTAATCTATGAATGCTCAGGAAAAAAAAATAAAGGCAAAAAATAAAAGCTGATTCATGCTCCTGTGCTGTCGCTGTTGAAGTTAAAATACTAATCCGGTTATATGAGAAACTTCGGAGAAATATTTGAAAGAGGAATTAAAATTAGAACATCTTAAACTTACAATTAAAAGGCATTTCCTTTCCCTCCCTTTACAAATTTGTAATAACAACAGGCAGTTCAGGGATTAAAGACAGTCTTGGAAGCTGATGGAGAAGGAAGCTCCCAGCATGGAAAGAATTGTTTTCAATCCGTGAGGATTCAACTGCCACCTGAAACTTACACATTTTCCAGCTCTGTACTGGTGATACGTACATGAGACTTGGGATCTCAATGATCCTGGGTTCCAGTCTGGAGGAAAACAGTCTGAAAGAACTGGAGGTCACAACAACAGTCAAAAAAGAGGGATAGTCCAAGACCCATGAAGCCTGGATGCTCAGACCAGGAGGAAAAAATGGAACAGACAGTGCTTTTGAAAACCTACCTGTTTTCTGTTTGAGGTATTTCCTCAAAGCAATGCTGTTCCAACAAATTGCCAGAAAAAAACATTCAGAGAATTTCTGAATCCTCTCACAGGTCAGATTTTCTGTCAATTATTATTAAAACTATACAGTGATATGCATAGAAGAAACATACCCATACCAATGGTTATACCAACTTCATTACATGGGGGGGGATTGTTTTTTTACAGTAAAATGTATTTTCATTATGTTAAAGATAATTATATTTCCTTTTCTCACTGCAAATATTATTAATCAGTTTATTCATTCAATAGCCACTAAATGCGTGCACTCACACGATATAACTGAGCATACGCTAATTACTGTAATAATCATTATGACTTGAATACAGCAAAGCACTTAAGCACATTTGGTCTCAATGTTTTAAATGCTTAATGTGCTTAAGGGCTTTGCTTAAATAAGGTTCTAGTAGATTCATACCCTTTATTTTTTATGAAACTGGAGAATTAAACTGGAGACACAGTATGCTTTCAAGTGGCTAAGAAAATCCCTCTTTCCAACAAACCTACAAGCTCCCTAGTCCTATTAGGGACACTTTAAATTCTAAATTACCTGTTGGTCTGAAATAACGAAGCAGAACAGAGTTTCTTCCAAAATTCACTGCTAGCAATATATGAGGAAAAAAGAAAAACTTCAGATCACTATTTCATGGGGAACACAGAAGGGTAAGACAAAAAGAAATAGGTTGCCATGGTATTTTTCTCTCGTGTTCACTTTAAGACTATCATCAGAGTTAAAAAAAAAAAAAGTAGGCTAAGGTAATGTGATTATCATCTGATAGAGAATGTTAAAATTTTCAAAAACAGAAGTACCCTTCCATGTTTCATTTTGGAGGTGATTTAGATATTCGGGGTGATGGCAGAGGACCTCAAATGACGATCATTAACTGTTCCACCCTCATCTAGTTCTCCACACTCCAGTGGGGCTTACCCTGTGATTTGTGTACTTGTTCCTTGCAGTGCAGAGTTAACAGATTAGCCAGACTGACTGGCTGAAAATGGCTTAAAATAACCCATTTCCTTTCAGCACGCTGTGAATCCACACACAGTCAGCTACTGTGTGTCACTGGAGGAAGCAGAGCTTAAAGTATGGCAGGAGGTAGCTTGTTCAGCTGTTCCCTAGCCTCTGATGGAGGTGTTCAGGGAGCTGTCAGAGGAATGTCATCCAGAGTGAGGGACAGTCCTAGCTAGATGAGGAAACAATATCCATAATTGTAACATGGTCAGTAAAGATACAAAAGCCAATGCTGGCATTTCAGTTTATTGGTCTTTGGTGAAAAGAAATCACAGCAGCATTAAAATGTTAGAAAACACACTTAAATAATACGATTAAGCCAGATATACAGAGCTGTTAAGGGATATTTTGACGTCTGGGGGACCCTTATTTTCTTGAGATCTCCTCTCACTTCTAGCTGTTGCTACCTCCTGATGACCTCACTGCTGTGGAATTGCAGCCTTTCTTTAGCCCTCCTTTCTGGATGATGGCAGCAAAAAAACTAGGCAGGCTTATGCAAGTTTGTCTCTATTTCACACATTCTTTCAGTGGGATCCTCAGGGTACCTGCCTTGGCCCTAGCTGTGCATTGCCTGCAAAAACAATGCTGTATTTGCAGCAGCAATGGGTGCTGAATGAAGTTCAAGCCAGAGGAGGCCCTCACAAAATGTAAAGATTTGTAAATTCAGACAGCTTTTCTGTTCT